>VYXB01006925.1:98633-114922 GCA_013397135.1 Pachyramphus minor | reverse complement strand
GGGCGCGGGGTTCCCGCGGGGCGCGGGCGGTGCCGCTCCGCGGGTGGAGGGGAGGGGACGCTCCTTTCCCCGCGGACCTGCCGTGCGAGCGCACGCCGGTCTCCGCCTCCGCGCGCCGCACATACCCCGTCTGCGGTTTGTCCCTCCGGTTCATGTTTTATTGCTTCGAGCTCAAAGAGCGGCCATAAAGGCTGGCCCGGACCCCGGGGGCGCCCCTGGCGAAGGTGGGCGGGCCACTCCGGGCGGAGCGGACAGGCCTCCGGTGCCCGGCATGTGGCGGGGCGGGAGGGCCGCGGCGCTGCGGGCGCCCCCCGCCATCGAGTACCCTGAGGAGAGCCGGGAGCCGCGCTTTGACGGTAAGCGGGACCAGGGGCGGCCTTTTCCCCGGCTCCCCCCGGCTGGCAGGGCAGGCAGGAGCGCGGAACCGCCGCCTTCCTCCTTCCCTGCGTTCCCCTGCGCTCTGAGGGTGATGCAAGAGCGGGCAGGCCCTGCCCTGCGGCCGCGGGACGAGCTCCCCCGCGCCGGGCACGGATCGCCTCGTGCTCCCCGGGCAACTGCTTTCCGTGCACGCTTAGAAAAATTAATTAGCTTCCTAATTAGTGTCTTAACCGACTCGCTCAGTGGCAGCTTGCGTGGTGCCTCTTTTGTGAGCCGGGGTTGTGTTGAAGCTGTTGTGGGTTGTAGGTTGTTTTGATGTTTAGGTCAATAGGTGTGTATCGAGACCTAAGTTCATTCGTCTGCCTCTCCCCTTCCAGAGTCGGATGTACCGGCGGAGCTGCGAGTTGCAAACGGGTCGCAGAAGTTCGTGAAGTTCACGTCGACCATCCAAAACCAGCTGCTGCTTGCGTCGCTGCTAGAACATCTCTGCCACATGTACACACACAACCCCGTACATTCGAGGTGTTTGTTCCGAAGTTAGTAAGAGTAGTTCCTTCCTGTCTCTTAAATTGCCTTACAGCAATATTCTTCTGTGCAGAATTGCAGTGTAATGTCAATACAAAAGCTCTAGGTTTCATCCCGTTGGGACAAGAGTAATTCTGTGAAGAGGATGAATACCCTAAATCAACTTAATTGGGAATGACAACTTGTCTTATTTTTGAAAACAGTAACAGAATATTGCTGCAGATGTAAGGATCAGACAGTTCTGTTTCAGCTAAATCATGTGAGTTGCATCACGAGAAGGGCAGCAGTTTAAGTTATGTAACTGTTAAATGCGATCTAAAAACAGGTGGAAGGTGAATCTAATAAAAATATTTATAAATCTATATGAATTTATAAATATAAAGCTGTAACATAGCCTTCATTAAGTTTTTTAGAATTGCATTCTGGGAAAATCCTTTATTTTGCTGTAAAGTCTTTTTCATTCAGGAGTTCGCATCTTTAAGTGTGAAGTGTTACTTTTAAAACCTGTCTTCTTGATGTGTGACTTAACCTTGGGTATTTTGTTCCTTTAGGCATATACTTAATGCATTTGAGAAACAATATCCAAGGTTTTTCTCTTTACTGTATGTGATTGTAGAAAATAAAATCTCGTAGTTCGTAGTTAAGATTGAAGCCATTTATAACATCCAGTAACAACAATGTAGAAAACTATACTGGTTTTTTTTTTCTTGAAGTCTGATGTAGATATTTGGCCCTGGGTCCTAATATTTACCAAACAAAAAAACACCTGGGGAAAAAACCCCTACCAAATTTCTTCCTTTTGTGAGAGGAACAATAAAAACCAACCTGGCCATCTTCCAAAGTATGTAGCTACTTGTGTGTACTTTTATATGGAAACTTACATTCCTCCATTGGTATAATTTAAACCTATTTCCCAGGTAGAATAAATCTGATGAATCCATACTCCAGTAGTTGTATCTGTTTTGTGGTTTTGGCTGGTGTATTCATGTTTTCATGAGTGGGATTTTCTCACTCTTCTGGTGCATGTAACTGTCCCCATAAGGCTTGTGTAGCAAAATTCCTGATTTCTTGGAGGTTCAGTTCCCATACACTTTATCTCCTTTAAAAGATCAAGTAATAGTCTGATTTATGAAATACTGGTACCAAAGAAACACCTTAAAACAGTCTTAGGAGCAGGTTTGTTTTAAGACCTTGAACCTCCTGAAACTTTTAACTACCTTTTTGTAGCATGTTTGCAGTTGTGCCGATCTCCAGCATTTGTTAGGGTTTTTTTGTCTGTCACAGTTGTTTTACCCCAATTTAGAAAGATGAGGTGCTTGGGGTGTTGGTAGAAGGGAATGACTTCATTCTTTATTATGAGGATGTGCTCAAGTCTGTGGGTTGGGATGTGAATTAGAAAATCTTGACATTATCACTTTTGATTATAAATGAGTCCTTTTAATTGATGAACCTGCTTTGAATTTTTTCTTTTCACTGATAAAAATTAGTCCAAAAGTAAAATGTAAGTGAAGAGGTGGATGTTTGTATAATTCATCAGCTGAGATGAGGAAGAAAACGAGATGCAGTTATGACCCTGAAGAGCTTGCAAAGGGATTCCCATAGAGCAGCTCGACTTTGGATTTAATTAGTTTTTATTGCAAAGAGTATGGGACTAGCGTTAGAGTAGGAGGGACCGTTCAGTTTTTCAGATGTGTTACCTTTCAAATGAAGTTTCTCATTTACATATTCTTACTGGCAGGCTTTATTTAATGTTTCTCTGACCTTTCTCTGTTCCTTTGTGCAGTACTTCGGCAGGCTTTCACAAGAACGGGGCTGCTCTCCCCTTTCGCCTTCTGTGATGAATTCAGTACTGTAAGACTGCAGCACAATAAAGCCATTACTGAGCTGATGAAAGCAGCTAATCAACAAATACTTAACGGGGTAAGCTTTGTTACAGGTCTTTGGTAACCTCTGCATTATAAGGAGCTTTTGTTTGGGGATTCTTTTAATAATGGATTGGGTTTGCATAATAATTACATAGAGTTGTTTGGAATGGCATGTTCTGGTTCTGTAGGTGCAAACCAAAGGTTTTGAAGCCAGCAATATTTTGTACCCTTAAAAAAGTAGTTAAAATGTTTATAAACACAGGCAAGGTGTTTTAAGTATTGGCACGGCTTTTTCTTGACAACTGATGGACAACCATTTTCAACTTTCAACTATTGGTTACGTTAACACCCTTGTATTTACATTAGTGGAGGGCCTAATTTGTGTACTGTGCTTCAGGCTGAATCAGACCAGTTTGCTTATCTCGCTGCTTGAACTAAGCTAGTTAATTTTGTCCTAAGCACATTTTAGAGCCCTTATTTTGTTCTGTTTGCCAGCAGAACTCTGAAAGGGCAGTAATCTCTCTAGCAGAGAGATGTTAACAGATTACCAGTGGGATAATAATACTTTAATTTGCTGAAGCTCTTTCTGCAGCATGTGAATGGCTGTCAGTAACCTCATTTTCGTGTAAGAACATGGTTGTAGTGTCTGTTTTGATTAAGCTGTCTCTGCTGGTGGCACAGAAGATCTGTTATTCTTTCTATATGGCATGTCTTCATGTTGGATTTTGTTGTTTCATAGGAACTGGATAACAGAGAGGCTCATGCAATTGGGTATGTATTCAAAGCATGTAGAAATACTAAACTCCCTCCTTAAAGTTCTGTGTTCCACTCTGAATTTAATTAATACTGCACTTCATATTTTGAGTCTGAATCATAGGAAAAAAAGTAAAAATCTCTCCAGATTTTCAAAATTATCTGGAGAAAATTCTTCCTTCAGCACAAGTCTCACGTTGGGTGCCACCGTTCAGGAAAACAGGATTTATCAGGCCTGAATGTAAAACAAATATTCTGAATACTTCTGTTAACACAGAGAGTGGATTTTGTAGCACATGTGCACACTCTTGCAATCTGCTGGTTTCCAGTATTCACTGGAAGAATGAATAAGAGTGAAAGAATGGTGCAGTATGATAATGTCAGTTTTCATAATTGAATAGCATTTTTAGAATGTGTACACCTTTACCTTACTTACAAGTTGTAATTTAGTTTAATGCAGCCTAACTTGTCTTTATTAGGGAAAAAGAAGTTCACTTTGAAGCACAGACTTCACGATACTTGAATGAATTTGATGAGGTGGCAAGGCTGGGAAAAGGAGGATATGGCAAAGTATACAAGGTATTCTTTACCTCCCAAAAAGATGCTTACCTTTCAAAAGATGCTCAGTTGTGGTTAGTTTTCAGTCTGTCAGAAGCAGGGTATATCAGATGTTTTACTGTGTGTATTTTGACTCTTTTAAAGTGAATGAAAGCTCTTTGTTTCACATGTGAAGTATTGTGTGATATATTGATTTCAAACAGCTTCAGGAACTGATTAATCTGCACACCCCAATGCTTCAGTGGCTGCTTGAAAAAAATCAGCTTTAAAATGAGCATAAACTGTCCAACTCAATGTTGAAGTGTATTAAATACTTGTAGTGTATGGCCAGCCCGAGCTTCCCCATGTGGTACATGCCATATGTAAAGGACAGTTGTGGTCTCACATA
Organism: Pachyramphus minor; assembly: GCA_013397135.1. NCBI lineage: Eukaryota > Metazoa > Chordata > Aves > Passeriformes > Tyrannidae > Pachyramphus > Pachyramphus minor. The sequence goes on along the minus strand of VYXB01006925.1, from coordinate 110,455 downwards.
TTTATTGAGAACCTGTTTAAGCAGCTAGAAGGACCTATCAGTATTTTCTAAATGATGGAAAGATAGCTGCAAGGGTATGTATTTCACAAAGATTGGATTAGATGTTTGCAGTCCTCAAAGAAGACAGTACAAAGTACAGTATCCTTGTCTTACACAGCTGGGGCCTAAACCCAGTTTCATTCTCTGATACAGTTGATGCTTCATATCAATGGAGTGCAGAAATTATTTTTAGAAAGTAGTAGGTTCTAAAGATTTTAATTAATTAAACATGTTAACATCTAATTTTGTTCTATTGCGATTGTTTTCAGGTCAGAAACAAGTTAGATGGTCAGTTCTATGCTATTAAAAAAATTAAAATTAAGAAGGCTACAAGAAGAGATTACATGAAGGTATTCTTCTTTCTGTCTTGTTCCCTGTATTAACTGCTTGTTGATTGTAGCTTATTCTGATTTAATTTATTAATGCATTTAGTATTTCCCAAAACATTAAAAATGTTAATACAATTTTTTATGCATTCTGGGTTTCTAAAGGTCTGACCCTGTCAATGCCTACTTAAAAAATTAAATGAGACGTATTTAATTTCATTAAACGAAGCACATTAATTACTTTAATTTGATCATCTCTGCAACCATGAAAATCATAATTTATTTTAAAGCTTCCAAATTTTCTCTGTTACTGTAATAATTTTATCTCTGTAAGAAACTGTTATTTTTTGTTATCTTTTGTGTTTACTAAGCACTCAGAATAAAGGACTGTCACACTGGGGTTTTTTCCTGGTCTTTTTAGGTGCTAAGAGAAGTTAAAGTGCTGGCTGGGCTGCAGCATCCCAATATTGTAGGCTACCACACTGCCTGGATGGAACAAGTCCAAACAGTACATCCAAAAGGAAAGTAGAGCATACAGTGTAATTCTTCCTTGCATTTTACAACCTCTGTATTATTATTTGGAGGAGAGTATTCCTTGTCTGATAAAATAACTATTTTTTCCCCTCATTAAAACAATCATAAGAAAGGAAAATTAGAGGTGATCGATCACCAGGTTCACTTATGCACTTCAATCCCTCCTCCCCCAAATAACTTATCTGTTACTTAATGGTGAATTTGGAATTGTGAAAGTATTAGCTTGACTTCTGGTAATATACAAGGAGGATTTTAAAGTTGTGTGAAGTTCAGTGGAATGCTGTTGCATTAATTTCCATTATGTTCCATATATATTTTCTTTTCATTTGAAGAGATGAAATACATATTAGGTTTGTTTCTTAGTAGACTTATCAAGCATCTTTTGCAGCAGCAGAAATAGGAGTAATCTACAGGTAATTTACAGGTAACAAAGTTAAATTCGGAAGGATGCTGTAGCTTAAATGCTAATTTTTAGTAAATATATGCATAGATTTTTTATTTTATAAAATACCATGTTTTTCTTTTTATCCAACAGCTAAAACAATAATGGAATTGCTGCCATTATCTTTGGAGCAAGAGAGCAGCAAGTGAGTATTACAAATCTCAGTGGTAATGTATTTGACTTTAACATAAGGTGCTTTTTAAAGTAACATTAAAAAACTACAGAATTCAGCATATAGTGCTTTTTGCTTCCAAATTATAACCAAAAAAATCTGAATTATCTTTGTCAGTGTTTGTCTTCTTGTTGCATAAGCTGAAGATACTTCTACCTCCTTTGGCTCTCTCAGTTTCTGAGTGCCTGGACATAGCACTGGGCTTCAAGTTTGCTTCAAAGGTTCTGTGCCAGTCAGAAACAGTGATTAGTGCTGCGGGGTCTTACTGGAGTGATGGGGTCTTCCCATGAGGAGATGGAATTGTGTGAATGTAACTTCTGAAGTTCAAAGGGCTGGAGCTGCTTCGTGCATGTCCAGTGAATGCTGTGACCCAGGACTGTCTCAGTGACACAGAGCTGTCTGGGTCAGCTGTCCCAAATCCCTGCTGGGGGAAGGTATTACAGTGGCTGGAACCTGCACTGCCAATTATGTGAACCTGGAGTTTTATGTGGGGAAGCAGCTGAATTCTTACTTGGGAGTGCAGTTTGCAATTAGAAAAAAGAAAAGTTTTCAGTACGGTGTATGACAAATAGATGGTATGAAGCTCTGTACTTAGTTGGATTTCTCTCCTTTCGTTATTTTCAGTGATCACTGTCACATTCAGAGTGTGGAAAGTGGCAGTTCAATAATCTTTGCTGACCTTACTTCACAAGAAGAGAAGTCCTGTGGCAGTATTAGTCTCAGAAATCTGGGGATCGAATCAGTGCAAAATATAGATGAAAAGAATGATTTTACAAACAGCAACAGTAAAGAGTATGTGAAACCAAAGAAATGTGAATTTTCCATAGAATTACCAGAGGACTCTGTAAATAATGTTAGCAGTATGTCAACTGATGTGAAAAATCATTCAACATGGGGACCTCATTCCAGTCTGGATCAAGATGCTAGCACGGAAAGTCAGTCCTGCACTGAGGAATGCTCCAAGAATGATGTAGCTCTCTGTGGAGAGTTTGAGGTAAATAAAGTTCTCTTCAAATATACTTGCAGGCTGTCTAATTTAGTGATGTTTGTAAAGCAGTTTGGTAGACAGAGGAATGATTTGTAATGATAAAGTTAAAAGAATTAAATGACTGCGATGAGAGCCAAAAGTTAGGACAGTTTTTACTTAAGTGGGTAACAAACACCATGACAAGGAAGCTGACCAGAGGAGCTGGCAAAACTCAGCATGTATGAGCAAGTTTCCATGTGTTAGCCATCTTGAGTCCTTTCAAAGTACCTACATGAATAAAAAAATATGACTGCTGCATAAAACAGCCCCATCAAACTTCAGCATTCAGCAGTGATGGCTCAAGCAGATGTTATTGATGGAAGTGTCTGTACGTCATGTGGTGCCCATAAAGTGCAGCAGTACATGTGAAAAAGAGAAAAGCAGATTTGGGCAGGGAATGGCCTGTGCTTATAAAACTCTGTTAGCATTTATGCCATACTGATCTGTTTTGTGTAACACAACCAGCTCTGGAATGTTTCAAGCTTCTGCTACAGTTTGGGTTTCCCTCTTGCAAAAAATCCAGTTTTAAAGGTGTCTGTCTGCTTGAGTTGTCCAGGTTACCAGTTGCACAGGTACATTATCAGAAGCCAAGCTATATATTCATGGTATAGATGGTTGGACCAACATAAGGAATTCTATGACTCCATAAAATTCCATATCAAGAGGTTGATTGGGTTTTTTGGGTTTTTTTTGCTATTTTAAAGTATTTTAAACTATCAAGTTGCAATGAACCTCTGTTCAGTATATCTAGAAGTATTTAAACTCCAATTTGAATATTCAAGCATGTATCTGACAGTTTTGTTAGCTTCTGTCATATAATGATTGTTAAAATGTGAGGAACAAAGAAAATAAAACCCAAGCAGATAGCATTGTTGCATCTGCTTCTCAAATGCAGTGATTAGTAATACTGCACTTGATGTCATTTTGGTATCTGGTTCTTGAGGTTTTTTTTTAATAAATTTGGTTTTACTAGCTTTAAAGACAATAACTAAGGAAATACTGTTCATATTACAGTGTCAAAATCATGGCCTATTATTTTTCTCTTAGGTGGAGTATCATTTGATGCTTTATATACAAATGCAGTTGTGTGAACTGTCCTTGTGGGATTGGATTGTTGACCGTAATAAAAGATGCAACAAGAGAACAGAGGAAAATTCCAGTAAGATTCATCACTGTCTTAAAAATTTACTTACTCACTGTAAACCACACAATTACTTGGGATTTCTTGATGTGTTTTTTTTTTTGGTGTCATTGGAAGTCCAGTTGCCTGATTTTATTTTACTTCACCAGCTCATAATACAGATCTTTGTCATGAGATGCTTTATTCACCTAATCAAATAGCAGCTTGTATTGAATTTCTGTATGATAGATGTTGGTAAAAGGATTTAAATTCCCGAGTTTTAGACAACTCTTCTAAAAGGAATGACTCTGTGCCTGAGGCATAGTTGTTATCTGGGGAGATCAGTGTCTGGGCAATACTCATTTTTTGGAATAGTTTTTTTATTGACAGAATCTGCTTTTTTCTCAGCTGTTTTAAGGGTAATTTGTCTGCTGTGGAAAATACAAATACGTTATTTGATCCTGACAGGTTACAACAAACTTTAAAGGCTTGTTCTCAAGAATCAAAAATGCTATGCAGGCTAATTTGTAGTAGGTCTAAAGGATCTCACATGTACTTTGCCTGAGTCCCAAGGGAGTTCTTGGGCCCTGATACCAAGCAGGCACCAATAACTGTTGACATTTGGAAGAACAAGTCTCTCTTAAAGCATTAGAGATGTGTTCCATTCCCTGGGGTGGTTGTGTAAAAAAAGCATGTGTGTAACAGATTGTAAAACATGAAGTGCATGATTAATGTTTCATCTTAGTTTTAATTGCTATTGAGATAAGTCTGTTCTTCTCAGGCATGGAGTCAGGTTTACCAGTGAACTATGGGCTGACTTCCATTAATCTCTCCTGTAGTCATAGGCTTTTAGCTTGCATGAGCTAAAAGATGATGTTCCTGGTCAGGAAATGCCAGAATTTTAGGGCATATTTAGGGCATTTCCCCTTGCAAAACACCATTTTCACACACGTTCATGGGTGAGGAGAGGAAAGATGAATGTTATCCCAGGTTAGACATGAAGAGACAGAAATTCAAGTGTGAGTAAATAGTGAGTGCTCAAAGGGGCAACAGACATGTTAGATGTGGGTCATCAGAGCAGGAAGACAATGTAGTTTAATAAAACACTAATGTGGGAAATGATAAAAACAATGAGATGCCAAGGACAGCTACAGCCAGAGGAGATTGGGAATTTCAGAGGGCAGCACAACAGCAGAAGGATTAGGATGCAAAAAGGAAAATCCATATTTAAAATACGCTTATTCTGTTGGAAATGTATTCCACAGCATAAATAAACAGAATTCAACAAGACATACCACCATAAACTTAGATGACACGGTACAATTAGCTGAAATAATTGAAATTGTTTTAAGGTCCATACCAGCTCGTGGATGTCCCCTGGACAATGAAAATTTTTCAAGAGTTAGTAGAAGGAGTTTGCTACATCCACAGCATGGGGGTGATGCATCGAGATATTAAAGTAAGTTCATCAAATTATTACTTGAGGTTGAAGAAAACAAAGGTAACTCACTTTATGGGATTGTGAAAGCAACTTCATATTGCATTGGACATGACCTGGGCTCTTTAGAATTTAGTTGTTAATATGGAAAAATACACCATCTCCTCTATAGCAGTACCATCCTCAATTGCATTGGCTTACAAGTGGATTATGATTAAAGTGTCTGAAATGTCTGAAGTCCTGGTAGTTGTATAAAGAATTCCAGAATTCCATAGAGTTCCTGTGAGCCTGGTTTTGAGCCAGTGCTCATTGTTTTCACCATTCATTCCCCTAATGGTGGTTTTGGGGATACCTTGCAGAGACAGTAATTTCTGTGATAATACTCTGAGAAAGTCTTTCAGCATGTGAGTTGCTGAGAACAGAATTCCAGTGGGTGGATGTTCTGGATCATGTCTACTTCAGTAGATATGAGAAGCCCAGCAACTTGTTCAGAAGTGCTGCATCTTTTAAATTGAAGAAATGAAGAGTGGGGATTCACATCTACTTTATACTCTAGCAGAAGATTAGCTATTTCCTTTCTGCCCCCTGAGCAAGTGTCTTTCTTTCTAGATACATCTCTTCCCTAGTGGTCCTAAAGCCAAAATACAAGGATAGAACTATTTCAGTTTTCCCACTCAGAGCTCTCAAGTCTCTCATAACTCAGCTTTTTTTCATGGCAGCTTCCCAGAATCAAGTAGCACATTGCAGCTGTGCTTATCACACAGGAAAGTGTATTTTGTTTTACATCATGTCTATCCCAGTGATATTTAGTCATCCTTCTGCTACATCACTGTGTCTAATTTCCTGTCCACTCTTGCCTGTTCCTGTTTGACTACTGTTCTGCAAATTTCCCATTTTTTGCTGGAGAAAAAAAAAGGACTTTATCTCTCCACTAAATCTTTGGGGTTTTCCTGTTTGGCTTTTTTTCTTTTTCTTTTCTTTTCTTTTTTCCCTTCTAGATCCTTCTAGATACATGGTCTTTCAGTCCAAATGGTGTTGCTAACACATAATTTGGTATCAGCAATGACACTTGTTTTTCTCACTACTCAAAGTGTTAAATAGTTATCTTGTACTTGTGAAACACTGGATTTTATAGACTTTGAAACAGCTGAAATTTCATAATTCTTTATATAGGTATATTTTTAAATTGTTCTCTGTCTTGCTTTGTAGCCCAGAAATATCTTTCTGCATGGATCAGATCATCAGGTAAAAATAGGTGACTTTGGATTAGCCTGCAGAGACCTTCTTTGGGATGATGCAGACCAGTGGTTTCAGACAGAAAGGGTAAATGGTAAGAGAAAAAAGCTTAATGAGCTTTAGTGTTTATGGTATTAAAATCTTTAAGTATTAAACTATTAAGTGAAAGGGTAACAGCACTAGCCAAGTCTAAATTGAAATTTTAAAGGACTGACACACACTTCAGGAGTGGGGACTTGCCTCTACGCCTCACCAGAACAACTGCAGGGATCTCACTATGATTTCAAGGTAGGGAGCTTTGTTTTTTTGGGTTTGTTTGGGTTTTTTCTATTAACACGAGAGATAATTGGAATAAATCAAACCTTTCAGTAGGTAAATACATAATACTTGGTAAATACATAAAGGTAAATATAATATAAACCATAATACTTGATTAATACAGAAACTGTTACTCCTAATGTTTGTTTAAATGTGGATTTTAACATTGTGTTTTAGTTTACTGTTAATGCACAACTGCTTTTAATATCATCTTGAGAATATTATATATTTGTTGAATTTGTGTTCCGTTAGTAGTATCACAATACTTTTCCCATCATCATCAAACTTCATTGTAGTGAAACTTTTTCACATCATGACTTTTTTTATGACAGAAAAAACCCTAGTAAGGAATAAATAGCAGTTACTACACAACTTTCTCTTCACCCCATTACCAGTCAGACATGTACAGCATGGGTGTTATCCTGCTAGAACTCTTCCAGCCATTTGGAACAGAAATGGAAAGAACAGAAGTTCTTACACATTTAAGGACTGGCCGAATTCCTCAGATTTTCTCCAAGCAATGGCCCACTCAAGCCAAGTATGTGAAACTCCTCACCAGTCAGAGCTCTACAGACAGACCAACTGCTGCTCAGCTTCGGGACAGTGAACTGCTTCACACCACAGAACATGTAAGTGATGCCAGTGGCCTCAGCCCTCACGGGAAAGAAAATGCCCTTTGTGTCCCTGCCTGGATAGAGTTGTTGTGATTGAGACTCTTCATGATTATTTAGGCCATTGTATTGTTTCTGATGTCCTTGCAGTGAGATGGTCATTAACTGTTGGTAACTTTATGAAAGACTGGACAGTTGAGATGTATTGTTATAGGTCAGAAAAGCTTTTGAAGCTTTTCATCACATCAGCAGAATCTTTTTATCAATTTTTCCTTTCCTTGTCCCACTACTTTGTGGACTAAGGTGTGGTATCAAAGTGTGCAGAGCAGCTGTGATGCTGCAGCATGTGGCTGTAGTGGATTGCAAACACAATCCAAACAGATCAGTAAGGCTTTATCCTTGCCTGGCTCCAGCTGAAGGAAACTGACTTTCATTTTCAGGTTATTTCTAACCTACAACAGAAGGTGCGACAGCAAGAGGAAGAAATAGAGAAGCTGAGGGAGAGAATAAGGCTCCTTTCTGAAGAGCAAGATGAAAACATGAGACTAGGCTCTCCTGTTTGAGTACAGGAACAACTAATCTACTGTATATTGCTAAGTTATATAAAATGTTTCTTTTTTTACATAAAATATTTCAATGCATTTTCATTTTGCTGTCTGTTCTTTAAAGGTCTTCATCCTTTTGCCTTCATTCAGGAGGCTCTGGTCAAGAGAAAGGATTCATGTTGCACAGGAGAAATTAAGAGCATAGCTTGTATTTACATAGGACTGATTTGCATATCTTAAAATCATTAAACAAACATACGTTATGCATCAGGTACAAAAGAGGAAGGTCACACTCAAAAGGCAGCTGTAGTGTTTTTATTGACTTCAGAATTCCGTCCAAGTGTAGAACATAAACACAGCCCAGAAAGGACTCACACACTACAGCAGGCCTGAGGTGGAACAAGATTAAAATGACACCTGTATGAGGAGCACAGGCTCACTTGAGCAGCTTCATCACAGAGCTGAAAGGTGCCAGGTTCTCACAGGACTTCATCCATTTCTGCACGTTGGCAGGGGCGGTGTTGGCAGTGCCTGTGTGCTGCAGGGCACACCAGGCCACGACATCTGCCACTGACAGCTCACTGCCCACCAGCCACGAGCTCTTGCCCAGGGCAGCGTTCATGGAGCGCAGCACTGCTCCCCTCTCCTTGCTGCTGCCTTCCTGCAGCTGGAAGATGGCTGTGTCCACCCAGCTGTCGATCAGGGTTGAGGTAACTGCGTTGTACTTGGGGCCAAACAGGGAAAAGAGGAAGCGAGCGATGTTCCCCTCTCCTTCAATTGGGCACATTGTTTGGATGCTGAACTTCATCTGGGGCTTGGGAACTGAAATTAACACAAGGAAAAAAAAAAGTTACACAGAATGGCAATTTCATGAGGTATTTTACTTGTGATGCCAGCAGCACTGTTAACATCATGAGCCTGATGAACAATTTTCAGCCTTCTGGGATACAGAGATCACTTCTTGAAAACCTGAGCCAAATCTCCCACTTAATTTCTATTCTAGCTACCTTATTTGTAGAAACTGAAAACTACAAAAATATCCTGTGGGTACAATCAACCCTGTCAATGCCATGTGCATATTAACAGCTGTAACTACAAACCAGAATCGTCCTCTGTCCCATCACTGTTCACAGCTATGAAAAGAGAGCAAAAATGTTACCTGCACTACCCATCCACCTCGTGTCAGCACAAAGCCATCAAGGCATCTGGTGGTAAGGTTTTACAGCAACAAGTTTCATTTCCTCACCTACTCTAAAATATTGATCTACAAATTTCATTCTTACCATCCTTCCAAATCAGAGTAAAGCCCAGCTGATATTCATGACGTGGCTGCTTCTTAGTCTGCTCTCCAAAGCATTTCAGGAGGTTTTCTGGCACACTTTTCACTGATGAATGTGTGTGGACAGCTGATAATATTTTGTACCGTTCACAAAGCAGACGGTGTAGCACTAACAAGGATAGCGGAGGTTGGGAAGGATTTGCATTGATGACAACATCTTTCAGAGCACCATAATCCTGAATGGAAAGTAAAACATTCAGCAAAGCCACATTCCAGATCACACTTCTAAGTAGTGCTTTCATTTGACACCAAAATGTACATAGCCATGCATGTGTATATCAAATTGTAATGATATTCAAGTAAATCAATTTAAGTTTGGACATTTAAAACTTGTTTTAACCTTTAAAAATCTTTCTTCCTCAACACATAATACAAAGATGTGGCTGAGGTAAATTCTAACCCAAAGTTAAAATTCCTAGTTTAGTAACAAACAAGAAACCAACTGTTGTAATGTCAAAACTAACAATTCTAGCTTGCAATTATATCCAAATAAGCATATATAGCATTAGTACTTGTAAGTGTTTGTATCCATAACCTGGATGCCCAAAATGAAATGGTAGTTGTAGATTATCTGCAAGGATACAAGAGAACACTCAGTTCTGAGTGTCCCAGGTTTTAATGCCACCCTTCCAACCCTGAAAACTGAATGTTGAGAAAGTGTGTACCAATGTACCTTCCCAACCAAACTTACCTTTCCAAGCATCAAATCTAAATCTGCTCCATTTGTTGTCAAAGGACAGAATTCATCAGTTTGAATGATATTTGTTACATCAAAGTCAGCATCTGGTGTTTGTATCATCTTTGAGAGCCCATCCACAGCACTCTTCAACTCATACAACCGCTTGAGAATCTCTTCCTGCCGGGACTCGAGTGCTTGAAGTGATGGGTCAACCTCTTCCTACAGGAGAGAGAAAAACAAGGCCACATAAATGTTCACTCAGCTCAGTGTCAACATCATCCATGGCTCACATGACAAGAAGTTTTGAAAGATTTTATGCACATTCAAATAACCAAAACATTGCCAATGTCACAGGCTTGCATCTCTTTTGTCAGTATGTCTGTGATATGATGGGTTACTTAATCAACCTCTGAAATCCTCCTGCTTAACATCTTTTTAAAGCATTAACTACAGCAAACTCTGTAACGTAGTAAAAATCAGACCACAACCACAGAACTTAAAAAGCTGGCAATGAAGTGCTGAATGAAAACTGAAGAACTTAAGTCTTAAGTTAGCTTGTCAGGTTCTCTTCAGCCCAGAAGAGCAGATGGGTAAGTTTGTGCTGAGGCTGCCAAAAAAGGAAATTTTGACAATTCAGGCAGTCAGTAAAGGTAAAAAACTCTGCAGGTTTGGAGGAGTGGGATATTGTATGAAATCACTTTTTGTAGTAATTCTTTGTTTCAGAGAATATAGAGAAAAAAAGACCACGGGCTCTCCTACATATTAATACCAATACAGCTTGTTGTTATCTCAATTACCTTAGAAACCTCTTATCTTACAACCTCCTTTAAAAGATGAAAAATGTACTCCTATGGAAGGTTTTAAGTCTACAAACTTAGATTAACAGTAAAGAAAAATCTTTATATAATCCATTTCTAAGAGTCCTGGATGGATGGATGGATGGATGGATGGATGGATGGATGGAGGATTATGAAATCCAACCTGTTGAATCATAGAATCAGCTGGGTTGGAAAGGATCTCTGAGATTATGAAGTCCAACCCTTAAATAAACCCTATAATGCAAACTACTACTTTCAGCCTAAAAGATAGATAGCAAACATGGTATCCAAGTAGAATCTTTATACCCACTTAACACAACAGTCTCAAAGACAAGATAAGGAAAGACCTCTTAAGTGACCATTATTTAACTAGTACGGAATTCCATGAAGTAAACACCACCGAGAAGAGACAGGTAGGTAATAGTTTGCTGTTGGAATGGAAGGGAACGCATTTTAGTAATCGTTCCTGCGAAGTTCTACCTCAAGTCTGCTCGTGCTCAGTATCTCCACCACCAACCCGGGGGAGGGCACAGCAAATCCTCACTGAAAACACGTGATGGCATCGAGCTAAAACCGGCACGAGCGGCCTGCGAGAGTTTAGAGCATTCCTGGCACTGGAGAGAGGCTGCGGTCAGCTAGACGGATGTATCGCATTATTTCGCCTTTTTTGCTATTTAAGAAAGAAGAAGCTGGAACTCGAAATGGAGCGTGTGGAGCTGGGTGAAGAAACGGAGCAGAGCCAGCGGAGCGATGATGCAGCAGAGGAAGGAGGCCGGACCGCCGGGCGGGCAGGGAGTGGGGCACGGCCATCGGGCACAGAAACCCAGACGGGGGCGCGAGAGCCCAGAAAAGCCAAGCTGAAAACTACCGAAAGCTTTAAAAACCTTACAGAGAAGCTCCTGAAACCGCTGAGCTTATTTAACCTGGGACGAGTCGCTGGCGGCAGGAAGCCGGCGCCGCAGGGCCGAGCAGTGCGGGCCACGGCCCGAGCGCGTCCTTCCACGCGTCCCCCCCGGCGCTCCCGCGCTCGTTACCTGCGGCGCGGCGGTGCCGGGGGCGCGGTGCAGGTTGGGCAGGCGATACATGCAGGTGGGCAGGTGCCCCGGCGGCACCTCCGCACTGTGCAGCGGCCGCACCTTGTACATCGTGCGCATGGCGGCCCCCGCCTGCCCCGCGCC
>VYXB01006925.1:0-98612 GCA_013397135.1 Pachyramphus minor | reverse complement strand
GGCGGGGACGGAGTCTGAGGGGAACAGGGCGCGTCCCGTCCCGTCGGGATCCCGATGGAGGAGGCTGAGCCCTGGTGAGTGCCTGTCCTGGGCCCTGCCCCGGAACACCCCGCCCGGGCCGCCTTTGTCCCCCCACGACAGCCGCGCTCCCCGCACGGTTCCGGCCCCACCTCGGTTCCCGCCTCCCCTCGCTCGGGGAAGCCTGAGCGGGTTTGGGTGGGCCCCCCCCGGCAGTGGTGTTTGCCCTCCCTGCTCCCCTCGCTCGAGGCACCAGCACTTCACCGCCGTGTGTTCCCGTCCCTTTCCCCAGCCCGCCGCCCGCCGGAGCCATCCGGCCCATCGACCGCAAGTCTGTCCATCGGATCTGCTCGGGACAGGTGGTGCTGAACCTCGGCACTGCCGTCAAAGAGCTGGTGGAGAACAGCCTGGATGCCGGAGCGACCAACATTGGTAACTCTTCATCGAATTTCATAACTTTTCGCCGGCTTCTTAAGTACATCTTTTTCCTCAAAGCAGAGTATGTGTTCGCATATCTGGGCAAATATTTTCTGTGTGAGCCAAGCGTGTTTGCAGTGATTTTACACCTCAGATTAATAAAACATTTTGATTCGCAGGCTCCAGCTGCATTCCTAGAAGCACATGAGTTTGTGTGATTTAGCTTGTAGCCTCTTTGGCCACTCAGTAAAGTATATGGCCTGTGCAGCAGTGGTGGTCAGGCTCTGCCAGCCTTGGGCTCCCACAGGGTTAAGGCAGGGCTGGAGTTTCCAGAGCTCCCAGGATGGTAGCTGGGATAACTGGGAAAACTTCTGCTCCGGCAGAAGTTCAGTGAAGCTGAATACCTGCAAGTACAGGCTGGTTTGCACTACATTGCCCTAGCTTTTGTCAGCTATCAGTTTTGGTGTGGGTTTTTTTTAATTATTGTTCAAGTTTGACATGAAAAACTGTTATTTGATAAATTTGCTTCAGGTACAAAATTTACACTGAATACCATGTGTAAGCATAACAAAATACTCTATGACTCAATTTTGTAGATATAAAACTTAAAGATCATGGAGCAGAACTGATAGAGGTCTCGGATAATGGAGATGGAGTGGAAGAAGAAAACTTTGAAGGCTTGAGTAAGTTGAATTTTTTTTATCATTTATATTTGGACATTTTGAAAGCATATTTTCAGTAAGAAAGCAACTTTCTTAAAACAAGTTTTCTAAGCTTAATCTTATTTAATGGATACTCAGCTTTTATGTTATATGTGTGTTACCTGCAAGGCTTGAGCAAAACTAGACTGGACTTCCATAGTACTCTTGTGATTATAGTTCTTGTAGCTCAGAAATAGTCTCTGGTTTGATTGCTTATTTAAATTGCACAAACAATAGAAACAATCACAGAGGAGAAAATCCTATGGATGTTCATTTAGACTCATTCATGTTGAATCATCAGTCATTGTTGAAGGAGTTGAGCTTGATGGAAGTGACTGCCTTGGAGAGGTGAATTATGAACTGGAATATTTGCTGTAAGTGAACTGACATTGTGTTGACTCTCAGATTTTGCATTTGGTAGTTTTAAATTGCACAGAGTGGGAGCAGAAACAATACTGTGTGATGAATCTAACTAGCCACTGCAACAGAAATACCTACATTTCTTTTTTCATATAACAACTGAGGTGTAAGGATGGAATAACATGCATATACAAAGATTTTAAAGAGATCTTGTTTATAGGAAAAAGGGAAAGGAAGCAGTATTTTGTCTTTAATCATTATATAAAATACAATGAATAATACAGAAGGTTTTTTGCTTCTTGATATGGATGCAAAATTTATTTGCATAGACTGATGCCACTTTGAAGTGAAATATCTATTTGAAATATCTTTTTCTAGCTCTGAAACATTATACATCAAAGATACAAGATTTTTCTGATCTGATACGTGTTGAAACATTTGGGTTTCGAGGTGAAGCTTTGAGTTCACTGTGTGCATTAAGGTAATTATTATTATTATTATTTATTGTTAGTAGAAAATTACTACATACACAAAAGCAACAAAACCCACCTTTTAAGTTTACCATTATTGATAAAACAAGGCTTTGGAAACTTTCGGTGTTAGGTCAATTTTGAGCAGTAACTTGCATGACATCCTGAGTCCTTTCCAACCAAAATTATTCTGTGATTCCCAGCATCTGAAATTACTCTATGATTCTAAGCACCTAATTGGTCGTTTTATGTACAAAATGCAGCTCTTTACAGGATGGACCTGTGTACTTGCATGAGCATTTGATCCTCTGATGTAAAGGTCTGTCATATCTAAGTGCTGTTTGCTCTCTGTGACTCATTAAAACTGTACTTAAATTCCTCCCAGAGCAACTCTACCTTTTAAATCAGTTTTTGTCCTCAGTCTGGGCATTGAGAATGTCCTGCAGGTATCTATCAAACCCAGACTTTAACATTGCACTTTATGAGAGAGGATACATTTTATATGAAAGGGATACAAATAAAAATGTTTGTGTTATAGCTAGGAAAATATTCCGCAGAGCAGGTTTTTAGTTGTTTGTTATTAGTTTTCCTTAAATTAATAGTATTGCTGTAGCTTCTGTGGCTGATTGTCATGAGGAATAGATAACACAGTGCTCAGTGAATAATTCTGTTGCCTCTTTCCTTCCATTAGTGATGTTACCATTTTTACCTGTCATAAGTCAGCAAAGGTTGGGACTCGTTTGGTGTTTGATCACGATGGTAAAATCACTCAGAGAACTCCTTTCCCCCGCCAGCAAGGCACAACTGTGAGTGTGCAGCAGCTGTTTTACACCCTACCTGTGCGGCATAAAGAGTTCCAGAGAAACATTAAAAAGGTACGGTCAGAAATTGTGAACCCAAAGGAGTGTCATACCCCAGTATTTATTCGCTGCTGAATGAAATTCAGTTCTCTGCAGAATGCATTGGTTATATGTATTTCATGCCTGTCTTAAATGTGAATCAAATAAGCAAAGAGTCTCCTTGTCTGCTTTTCTCTTCTGTTTGGCAGTAATTGGGCTTAGAAGTGCATTCTTGAGTTTTCAGATTTTGAAAATAATCCATATTATCATCAGTTCTGTGTATTTCAAAATCAGGAACTGCTGTGTTGTGGCTAAATATCGGTCTTGTGAACATGCTGTTTGTTTTTTAAAGCACTATTTTTCACATATATATATATATTTAAATTTACTTTGTCAAGATTTTAAAAATTATCAAACTCACCTCCCCTTTTTGTGTTACCTGTAAATACTGAGTGCTTTGTTTATGCATCTATGCTTTAAAAAGAGACATTTGATATAAATATGTTTGTTTTTCTCTGAAAGGAATATGCAAAAATGGTCCAGCTGTTGCAGGCATACTGTATTGTTTCCAAAGGAGTGCGGATTAACTGCACTAATCAAGTTGGCCAAGGGAGAAAAAGCTGTGTGATATCTACTGCTGGAAGTCCTACTTTAAAGGAAAGCATTGGAGCAGTATTTGGACAAAAACAGGTATTGGTTTTATTGAAAAGAGAGACAGTGTAGCTGTATAGAGAGATTTTTGTTATCCAATAAACCGAGGGTTGTGGGGACTCTAAAACAGGGAGAGGTTAGAACGAGTGTTGATTTGTAGCGAACTCTACAGGCTGAAAGAGGAGAAACACCGCGGCCT
This sequence comes from Pachyramphus minor, assembly GCA_013397135.1. Lineage (NCBI taxonomy): Eukaryota > Metazoa > Chordata > Aves > Passeriformes > Tyrannidae > Pachyramphus > Pachyramphus minor. Next base: position 94,957 of record VYXB01006925.1, on the reverse strand, counting down.
CCATGGATTCTCCTAGATTCCAGAATCTGCTCAGAGATGTTTTGATGGAAGAGAAGGATTTAGGAGATGGGGTTACTGCTTACTATCTGTCTGAAGCCAGTTTTAAGAGCTGTTGTGCCAGCAAACGGTCTGTAGGTCACAAGAATAAGCAATTTAAAAAAATCCTAAAAATGGTGTAGACTTTGATGCCTTCTAGGTAATATTAAATTGTTATCCTCTAGATGAAAGCAAAGATGAAAAAGCGCCTAAAAACATCCTTCCTACAACTGTATATTACAACCATCAGAAATACTGAGGGGTTGACAGCTGCTGGTTGTTGATAAGCACTTTTTCCCTCCACAAGTGCCCATGCAGAGTTTTCAGAGCCTCTTCATGCTGTGGCTGGAAGATGAGGTGGAAGATGGAACTTTGTCTTGCCACATAGCCATAAGCATAGCTGAAAATTGAGCGTTACGTGAATGGGGTGTTTAGCTTATAGCCTGCTTTTATGGTATCAAATGCTTACATTTAAAATCAGTAGAAGATGCTCTAATAGCAGAAAAATCATAGTGGCATGACTGGGAAAATGTTTGTGGTAAACAAAGCTATTCTTAGGGAGCTTGTGATTGAAATAACATATTTTCTAATAGTTTAATTGTTCTTTCAAAAGAAATTTCTGTTACTGTTTTTGCTTTTTGTTTTTTGTTTTCATAAAACATGGTTAGGTCATATGTGTGGAGCTGGAGAGTCCAAACCATCAATCATTTTGTTTTTCTGTTTATGTACAATTTAAAGGAAGGGTCTGTGCAGTAACTAAGGCAAAGGTTGTGAGATCAAAGGATGAGAACAGCCATTCATTCAGGCATTGTTCTGTTTCTCAGTGAGCAGTGCTATTGTCTTCTAGTAGTTTGGGTATTTTTAAGTGTTTAATTTGATCAGCAAAAGCCCACCATTTTATCAAATAAATTTTAAGGCTAATAAATAACAATAAAATAGAAGGGAAAATCTATGTAGATTTGATGTTTCAGCTCCTTTTTTTTCCCTTTTTTTTTCTTTTTAGTTGCAGAGTCTTATTCCTTTTGTTCAGTTCCCTCCTAGTGAAGCTGTTTGTGAAGAATATGGACTCAGCACTGCTGACACGCCACCAAATCTGTACAGGTAATTAGGAAAGTTCAAACCACTGTTGCTGGTGGCATTTTACCATAAACTAATATTAAAAAAAAAAAAAAGTGTGGTGGTCAATAGTATTAAAAGTAACCAGGAAGAGCATAGTAGATACTGGTGTCCAGTTTGGTAAAGGCCATCATGTGATTTGAAAGATAATTCATGACCATGGTGTTGGGAGGAACAAAACTGCTCTTCCTTATGCCCCTGTTAGTTTTCTGTTACGTCAGTCTCCTGAATGCCACCTTTGTCAGTGCTCTGAGTAATTGGATGTGGATGAATTGTATCTGTGTTTATACTTGTGTTTCTTCAGTATCATTACTGAGAAATGATATGAGATGAATGTGGATCAGTCTGTGGAAGCAAATTACCCTTCACTTTCTTGAAGTGTACTTTCTTTATCTCTCACTATACCTGAGATTGGGCAGATACTGATGCATGTTTGCCAGTGGCAGTTCACAAGTGACCTCTCTTCTGCTCTCAGAGCAGAAAAATTACAAATGCTACTTCTTGTGAAACAGAGCAAGCTACTTTTCAATTGTCTGATGTGTTTTTGGAGCTGAACAATTAGCCTTTGTCAGATAAGGAATTAAGAGAGGAAATACTTATACACATCTTTACTGATGCTGTGTAATGGTATGTGTAAGAGGTCTCTAAGTCCCTTATAAAATACTCTTCTTTTGCTTTTCACCTGCATTTTACCTGACCCTTACATGATTGTTATCCAACAGAATCACAGGCTTGATTTCTCGCTGTGATCATGGCGTTGGAAGGAGTACAACAGACAGACAGTTTTTCTTTATCAACCAACGCCCCTGTGACCCAGCAAAGGTGAGGGTTTTATTTTTCCAGCATTACCATCACTAACTGGTTCCATTTTCTCTAAAAACCTCAGGATTAGCAGCCCATATATGTGTTTTGATGGTGCAAGTTCTCATGTCTCAAGTTTTTGTTGTCATTGTGTCTATTTGAGCAAACAAAGGCTCAATCACACAATATATGATTTAGAGCATTAATTGTTTTGAAAAGACTTAAATAACATATACTGGTGGGAAATAGATGATAATAGTATTGAAGTTTATTGGTTTTTCATCTTCAGGTTGTGAAGATTGTGAATGAAGTTTATCACTTACACAATAAACACCAGTATCCATTTGTTGTCCTTAACGTTGGGGTAGATTCTGGTAAGTTAAGAATAGTTTTCAGTAATTTCAATGAATTTATTATTCAATGAAGTTTTTATTTAGAGAATATTATAGCTTTCATCTGCATGACTTCCTGCACTCTGGGGATTTTTTATCCACAGTTGGTTGAGGGAGTTATAGGGTCTAGCAGTGGTTCCACTATTTTTCTCCTCCACTTTTTCTATAGTCAAAAGTAACTTCTTATCTTAAATAATGAGAAAAAGGCAATCTTGAAGTTAGCTTAAGTATAAGAAAACTTGTATCATGTTTTTGTTTGCTGGAATGTTGAGATAGCTGAAAGTGTATTTTGCAGACAAAACAGCAAATGAAGCAGGAGCTAATTCTATGCAGTAATATTTCTTTTTATTTGTTAAGTGGTTATTTTTCCTTTTTTTCCCCAGAGTGTGTTGACATTAACGTAACTCCTGACAAAAGACAAATTTTACTTCAGAAGGAAAAGCTTTTATTAGCAATTTTAAAAACTTCTCTGATGGAAATGTTTGGTAGTGATGTTAACAAACTGAATGTCAATCAGAAGCTTCTGGACATTGCAGGTAGGACAATGTGGAAGTTTTGTGTATTATATGTGGTAGAGAATTGAAGATGAAAATATGTGGTTTTAAAAACTCAAAGAATACATGAAAAAAGTTAATAAATAAATAAAAATAAAGGAGGACCCTAAGTTAAGTGATTGTTAGGGAAATGACACATGCAAGCACATCATGATTTACAGTCAACTTTGTGAGGACAAAACTGACACAAAATTAACTGATAATGCTTGAAAGATTTCTCCGAAGATATTGGAAGAGATCTGTGTTTCCTTTATGTAAATGTCCTTGAGAAAGAATGGTTAAGGGCTCATAAATAAAATCTGAAAATTGAGTATGAGTTTATTGGATTTTAACTTTGATTCTTTTATGATGTCTAAGAAACTGATGATTCTTTTGTGACTGTACAGTCTTTCAAAATTGCTTTTCTGTGTTAACACCACCTCATCCTCCTCCTTTAATTCAACAGAACCCCTTCTAATTTTTTTCTTTTACTGATGTATAGAATCAGTTTTAGCCTGATTCTTATGTTATTTTAAATTAATCTTTAGTAAAATACATGTTGGAGAGAGAATTTGCAAGGCTGAAGTCCTGTAATAACCTGCAAATCCCCTATTACAAGTGCCTGTTGTGTCAGCTCCCTAACACTTTGCTGATGGAATTTTATAGTTACCATTAAAGTGTAAGAGCAATTCACTTTTCATTGTCACTCAGTCATCAAATTCTTTTGATAACATAAATAAATGTGCTGATGGGATTGATTGCTGTTTCAGTTTAAAAGGAGACTATAAATTCATTCTCATTAGTGCCATTAAGTGTCTCCAAGATGTAACTGCTTTTCTGTCTGATATTAATGCATTTCAGCCCCATACTCATTATCTGAAGCTTTAGAGCTCCTTTGAGCAGTTTGCTATTTTTCTACCTCTTTTCTTCCCTTTACTAAAGCACATCATTCAATTCATGTTTCCAGCTAACTTAAAATCTTGAAATATCTTTTATTCTGATTTTATCAGGCAACTTGAAAAAGACACTTCCTGAAGAGACAGAAAAGCCTCAGCTAGAAATGCTGTCTGACTCTGAGACTGAAAGTCCAAGCAGGGAAGGCAAAAGAACAATGACTCTTGCCAGATTAAGGGAGTCATTCTCTCTCCATCAAACACCAGAGTGTAATTTTCGAAGCCCTAAAAAGGTAAAACAGCAGCACAGTTCCCCCAGACAAATGTTACTTGATAGCACTGTGAGTATTGGAAAGACTCAAAAGGCTGTGCTGAGTAAGGAACCTGAGAGTTGTCATAAGATGGACTCAAAGGTGTCAATTCTGAGCAGATATTTGAGAAAATTAAAAGACAACTCAGATTCTGGATTCTGCAGCATTTCTGAGTCAGATGCTGGATGTAGTACACCAGAGGCTGGGAGCTGCATCAATAGTGAAAGTGCAATTAATTCTGAAGAAGAATTCTGTAGCACGGAACTACTTAAAAATGAATGTCTTAAAACTGCTGGCTGCAGTAGGAAATCATTGGACTACGATGTGCAGGTCTTGGGCACCGAACCTAAGTCAGATCAAGGGAACGATTGGGCTGATCAAAGTAAGTTCTCTCAAGAAGCCAATAGTTCCTCTCCAAGAGTAAAACGTTTTAAAAGCAGAAACTTTAAAAGCAAAACAGAGGATTTGAAGGCAGGTAAATACCCTGAAGTGAAGAACACTTGTCTTGATGTACTGGTGGAAGTTAAAAAGAAAATTGTGCCTCTTGAATTCTCCATGAAGGTATTGGCAGAAAAGGTCAAAAAGGTAATACAGCAACAACAGAAAAGGACAGAAACAGAAAATTACAGAAGATTTAAAGCAAAAATTAGTCCTGGGGACAATAAAGTAGCAGAAGATGAATTAAGAAAAGAAATCAGGTATTTCCACTTTCTTGACACATTTTGTTCATCAATTAAATAAAATTAGTTAAGGAAAAATATAAGTTCTGTCTTTGGGAGTGGGCAGGGGGCTTACAGGTACCAGTTTTGGGTCTGTGTTTTATTTAATGTCATTAAAATATCTATTTGATGAGTTATTTTACTGACAGAGCAGCCATTTGAACTAAGTGCAAACACAATGTGGAAAAGGCACTAAAAAGCCAGAAACATTATAGATTTAGCTTAGTTCAGCCTTGTAAACTGCAGTGCAGTCAGAGAAATACCAAATTTCATGACAGATAAGAACACTGAAAAGACTGCACAGCTCATATTTCTCCTTTGTGTGAATGTGAAGTTTGGTGAGACATGGCTGGAAAAATAAGTTACATCCAGGTGGTCACTGGACAGTAAAAGTGTGTGATTTGTTAATAGGAAAGTCTTCTAATTGTGAAAAGGAGGCAGATTAAGGCAACTGCCTTCAAAACCATGATGCCATCTTCAGTATTTTCACTTGGACTATTGCTGTACTGCCTGTTTTTAATTGTAGTATCACAAATGAGAGAATGCTGAACAAGTCCTGTCTTAATGATGGATTGTGTTCTGCCAGATATGGCTTCATCAGTCAGTGGCAGCTCCCAGATAACTCTACTTTTTCACATTTCTATCCCACTTAAATCTGATTTTTTTTTTTAAATATAAAGTGTGTTCTACAGGGGAGAAAAAGATGTTTTTAAGTATTACAGTTTGACATGATAACTGAAGAGGTGTAATTTATAATCTCTGTGTTTTTTGTATACAGTAAAGAAATGTTTGCAAAAATGGAAGTCATTGGCCAGTTCAATTTAGGGTTTATAATAACAAAGTTGAATTCTGATCTTTTCATAATTGACCAACATGCTACTGATGAGAAATACAACTTTGAGATGTTGCAACAACACACTGTTCTCCAAGGTCAGAAGCTGATAGTGTAAGTATTTCTAGTGTTTTAACAATAACATTTTTTAAGCTTAATTCAGTGTCTCAGAAGGATAACTGATCATATTTATGTAGCATTTCACACATTCAGAAGACTTGAGACTAAAGTTGTTTTTACATTCAGTGTTTCAAAGAGTCAATCCTCACATGAAAAATAAATTCCCTGGATGCAGTTGTAGCTGTGCAACGAGTCAGTGGTCAGATAGAGCTCACAGTGGCCTTACATGGCAACCCAGTTTATTAAGCATCCAGTGAGGATATTGGAGACTGTTGCTGCCCAAGGAATGCTGCCCAACTGACTTAATTCTGCTTGGAAGTAACCATTCAGAAGTGATATTCTTTTCTTTTTTAACAAAGCAGAGGGAAATGTTTCAGTAGAGAGCTCTGTATTTGTCTCTAGATTGCTTCTGAAACCTGTCTTAAGTGCTCTGCACTGTGTACATATGCAATACCATCTTTTTCTCTCTCTTTCAGGCCTCAAAATCTCAATTTAACAGCAGTAACTGAAACTGTACTGATTGAAAACCTGGAAATATTCAAAAAAAATGGGTTTGATTTTGTCATAGATGAAAATGGTGAGTTTGGACCAGTTTTAAAATAGATTTTCTCTCAAGAAAAAGTAATTTCCTGTATCTTTATTATCACTGAAAATCTTTCAGCTCCTGTAACCCAAAGAGTTAAATTGGTATCGTTGCCAACAAGCAAAAACTGGACTTTTGGTCCCCAGGACATCGATGAGCTGATCTTCATGTTGAGTGACTGCCCTGGAGTCATGTGCAGGCCCTCCAGGGTCAGACAGATGTTTGCTTCTCGAGCTTGCAGAAAGTCTGTAAGTACTGCAATTGATGCTTGGTTTCAAATAAATGCCAGATTTTCTGGTGTATTATAGGTGGCTTTCTCTATGTATGTATTGCAGGGGAAGTTTATTTACTGTGGAGTGTCAACGACTGATATCCTTTGTTCTGTTCCTCATGTTTTTATCTAATGGAACTTGGGAAACATTTCTGGTGGTTTTTTCTTGTGTTCCAAACTAGTGCACTTACAAACACCGTGTTAGGTGTCTTTTGTCTTCTGATCCTCTGGTAGGTTTTTTTGCTTTAAATGCCTTGCATGGAACTTATTTGCTGCGTTAGCTGAAGTACTGCTCTGGTCTGTGTCAGCTGTCAGTTTGGAAAAAGAAAATAACTAATTTTTTTCTCCTTTACTTGCAGGTAATGATTGGAACTGCACTGAATGTGCAGGAAATGAGAAAACTGATCACCCATATGGGTGAGATCGAGCATCCCTGGAACTGCCCCCATGGAAGGCCTACTATGAGACACATAGTCAGTTTAGACTTGATTTCACCAGAATAAGTCAGTTTCTGCTTATTAACATTGTTAATTTTAATTCTTGGTGATATTTTGAGCTTTTACCATAACTCATTTATTTTGAGTAAAAGGATTTTAGCCAGTCTTCGAAGTTGGAAACAATAGCACTTGAAGGCATTCAGCAGGGTTTCATTGTTACTCCTCTCAAGTCAATAATACTGGAATTCATGTGTAAATAACTTTTATGGAAGTTTATTTCTGTGTATTACATATTTGTGCAGCAATCAAAACTTTTATAAAATAAATATAGATGTTTGTAGATAAAGATCATGAGTAAGTGAACCTCATTTATAGCAAACACTGGTTCTTTAAATGAAGTGGAATGTGAATTTAAGTCTCTGGTAATGCCATAAAACAAATACTAACTCCTCTGTGTTTATACATCCTGCATATGGTAATTTTAAAGAAAACGGAAGTGATACAGAAGATAAAGTACTTTTTTTTTTTACTTATACTAAAGCTGGGTTTCATTAGATAATTACTTGAAGCTGTTCTTGAACAGGCTGCAGTCATGAGTATTGAGGCCATGTTGCTGAGAACACAGCTGCGTTGGGCAGGGAACGTCTCCAGGATGAAGGACCACTGCCTCCCTAAGATTGTGCTCTATGGTGAACTTGCCACTGGCTGCCACAAGAGAGGAGCCCCAAAGAGGAGATACAAGGACTCTCTGAAACAACATCTCAGCCTTGGCCATATTGATCATCATCACTGGTCTACTCTGGCCTCCAATCAGGAGGCTTGGAGACACCTCATCTATAACGCTGCTGTTTCTTTTGAGAACACACGCAGGATCACTCTTGAGGAGAAAAGACAACACAGAAAGAACCGTGTCTTGTCGGTACCACCTGGGGAATCTTTCTGCTGTGCTTTTTGCAACTGGACTTGTCTATCATGCATTGGCCTTTTTAGCCATCAGCACACTTGTAGCAAGCATGGATAGAGTCCTTCCCAAGTCTTCGTTCATGAAGCCAAGCCATGATGATGATGAATATTGCACTTAATGATTAACTGTTTAACTGGTGTCTGTGTTTCAGGCTTGAATAGAATAATTCATCTGGGATATTTACTTTTAATTAACCTTGTTCTCTTCCATATTCCAATCTTGTTTTTCAAGAAGAGGGATCCCTTTTCTGACAGTGAATGCAAAATTGCTGATAAGGTCAGTCCAAATTCTGGAAACTTCGAGTAGAATCAAAATAGTTATTTTGAATCAGAAACCACTAAAACAGATACCTAAGCTCTTCCGCATCCATAGGACCAAGATTTGACCTAAGAAATCTGTGTTTATGGGTTATGTTCCCTTCACCCCCTCCCTTTGCCGCTGATGGAGCGGTGGCCGTGATGCTGCTGATGTTCCTCCCGTGCTCGAAGCCGCGCGTGGCAGATCGTACACAATGTGTGTACCTGTCCGGGCCGCGCGGATGGGCCGAGTGCCTTCAGTAAATCGTGTGGGGCCACAATTCCCTCCCTGCCCCGAGTGTGTTAAACCCGCCGTTGTTATGGCCACGGAAACGCCGCCGCACTGCGGCTGCGCGGGGCCTGAGAACCGGCGGGGGCCGTGAGGGGACGGGGCTCTGCGGGGCGGTGGAGGCCGAGCGGGGGGAACGGGCGTCGCCACCGGCTGCCCTCGCGGTCCTCGGGAAGGGGTCGGCCCCGGGCTGCCCCCGCGGACCCCCGCGCTCCCACTCGTGTCTCCGCGCAGCGCTGCGGGCTCAGCGGTGAGGACACGGCGGTGGCCGAGGCGTCCCTACCAGCCCTCGCCGCTGCCTGCGGCCCAGGGGGGTCGGGTTCTTGCGCTGCTTTCACTCAGTGAAATGAGTGCGAGTTATTATTCCACCTCCTCAAGCAGTGCTGTAACCTTCAATTAGCTCTTAACTGGCGAAATAACTACAGGATACAGTGGTTGCGCTGTGTTGTGGTTCAATCTGCAACTCGTAACTTGGGAGGCAAATTAAAGCAATAGTATCAGTGCAGCTGTGTCTTTCAAGAAACTCGCCAAACTTGTATCTTTCAACTTTTCTACATAATTAAAGCTAGACACCTAAAAATGAAGTAAAGATGGAGATCTCCATGTAGCAAAATTATGTCTACTGACACCACTGCCATTAGGATGGTTTTGATGGACGACCTGGAGGTAATTCCCAGGCAGTGCTCCCTGTTAACCCTGTGCCTGCCTGCCACAAGCTGACACCACTGCTTTGAGGAACTGCCGTTACAGAAATAACTTAAATATATGCATGTATAATAATTACAGAAAGATTGATAATTTTTTGTGTAGTTAGCTGTGGGGGGGTTTTTTATCAACTTGTTTTTAGGATAAAAAAAATTAATATCAGACAGAAGTAAATTTTCATTTTTCAGAAGGAAAATACACGTTGAGACAATTCAGCAGCTATGCCAACGGGCAAGAAAAAAGGTGTCAAGAAGAAAGACAGTAAGACAGCAGATGGTGAAAAGGCAGAAGAATCTGTACATACTCCTGATCCTACACGAGATACTACAGCTGAGAGTGATTTAACAGGGCTACCAGATTTGCAGAGTGATACAGTGAATGCAGTGGGAGAAACTCAGGCAACTCCAGGGATCCCAGAGGAGTTAGAGGAACCTCCAGCCCAAACTGTTCCCTGGTACCGTGAGGAGCCTATTCTTGCTCAGGTTATTGTAAAAAGGTATATATGCTTGTTACAAATACAGCAGTGAAGTCAAGAATTCTCATTTAAGTATCTCTGCTGTACCCAGGGTCATACAAACAGAAGTTGGACTCTTGATTTGAGGCACAGAATGGGGTTATTCACACATAGTAGCAGTGACACATTATGAGACACACATGTAGAATTGTACTGCCTTCTTGCATCCCAGAAGGATGGAAAACTTTCACTCTTTTAGCTTGTTCATTTTTTGTGAAGTTTTGTTTAAATATGCAGATAGTTGGTGAAGAAACTATAGTTTTATCATGTAATGTTTAGAAGTTGCTGCCTTTTAATGTTTAGGGCTGCTCATATCCCTTCTAAACTGGGGAAGCAGGTGAATGGCAATGTTGACAAAATCCTTTGGTATTTCAAGAGGACTGTATGTAATGTTTCACATACCAACATTCCTGGTTGTAAGCTAGTAAAGGTTACCAATGTGATATTTTTTCTTAATTGAAAGGAATATGGGTCTGAGGCAACACAACAGTGAAATGTGAAATATTGCACAGAAGGTTCAAAAAAGTGGAAATTTTCTGGTTCATTTTTCTACACAAGACACAACAGCTGACCTTTGTGTAGACCGTGGTAAATCAAAGGTCATTTATTTTTATTCATTATAGTGATTTAGATCTACTGGCAGTGACTTGAAATCTTCATCTTTAGTTTACTTTCTTTGTAGCTATGAAGGTGAACAAGTCAATGGATTGTATGAGGGTGAAGGATTTGCATGTTTTGAGGGAGGGGATACTTACAAGGTGAGTGTACAATTAAAAAACAATAAAATAGTAGTGGACCAAGTTCTATCTGTAGAACAGGCTGTCTGTTTCTTTTAATGTGGGTGGAGTTTAAGCATTCAGAAGCATTGAAAGTTAGCATTAAACTTGTTAGTTTCTGGCATTAAACTTGTTGATTTTTGGCATTAAAGCTCTTGATTTGAAACTAGTTGGGGGGAATTGATATGTCATTCTTTTGAAATCTTATGGTCTCTGTGGGCTTCACCTGGGGTAAGAATAAATTTGCAAATGATGCCATTCTCTTCATTTCGAAGGGCACATTTTCTGAAGGGTTTATGCACGGACAAGGGACTTACACATGGGCTGATGGAGTGAAGTACGAGGTAAAGTACAATTTAAGTTGTAATTGACCACAGTTACACCCAATGAGATGTGCAAACTGAAGGAAAGTACATCAGTTGCAGGAATTGGTACTACTGCAGAACTGTGGCAGTGACTGCAATCACAAGCCTGACTTCTCCCAGGTAGTTGGGGGACACTCTTAATTTTTTTTTTAATGTTGTAATTGAATCTTTCAGGGAACATTTGCTGAGAATGTGCAGATGTTTAATGGCCGTTATACGTGGAATGATGGCAGCGTCTATGAAGGATCAATCAAAGATGGAATTAGGCATGGATTTGGCTTTTTCAGGAGTGGAACTCGTCCTATTTCTTACCTTGGCGAGTGGTGTAATGGCAAAAGACATGGAAAGGTGAGTAAGAACCTAAGGAGAGCGGAGGCTTGGGTGGTACCTTCAAGAACAGCAAGTGTTACAGAGCAAATGTTTTGCAAAAGTGTTTTGTTCTGTTGCATGGTCTTATGCTGCGTAGAGATTTATTTTCCCTAAGGATTTTTTTTTGAAGTTGTGAATATAGTTAACACTGTAGAGCTACTGTTGGAACGGAATGGGTCGGAAAACTGATCTGCCTCAGAGTGAGTACTGTAATTAAGTTGCCAAAGTTAGTTCTCTTCAAGTATTTCCAAGTGGTTTGAAAAACATGGTAGACTTTGATGTGATGTAATACGACTTTTCTTTTGGTCACTTAGTGTTTTTTAAGGTCTTAACTAATATTCATCAAAGGAGGTTGCTTTTTTATTTAATTCTATCACTTCAGTTGCTTTCAGTACATCATCTCAAAGGGACTGTAAGTATTAGAGCGTGATTGCATGTGTCATATAATTTGTATGCAATGTTTTATTCATGTAGATGAATATTTAGGTCTTTCAATGGCTTATGCTGTTTGTTTCAGGGTGTGATTTATTTTGATGAGGAACATGCCTCTTGGTATTCAGGTGAATGGGTCAATAACGTCAGAGAAGGATGGGGAATGAGACGGTAAATGTCATAGTTCATGGTTTCGTATTTCTTGTGTATTATCATACAGTTTCTCTTGTTGTTTAAAATGGATACAAATGCTGTCATTTCATACTACTGCAATGGAATAAAAATGTACAAAGTGCTTTATAATAATAAAACAGACCTTCTTTATAATTTATATTTTTATATGCTGTATTTCTATTGATCATTCTCATAAAAGAACATCTAAAGACAAAATCCCAACTCAGCTTTGGTAAACCACAACTGAGTATTTGAAAACAAACACACTCAATTGATTTGAACAGATGGAGCTGCTTTATGAATAAATGACTTATGTGTAGAATTACATATAAACAAATGTTTTTACTAGCTATGGCAAAGACTCTTTGGAAAAAAAAAAGGGCTGGTTAATATTTTTAGTGGTTTGTAAGTTAAAAATAGCAGGTAAACAGTGACTACAATCAAACTTCTGTAACCGTGCCACAGTGAGTCAACTTTCAAATTAATGCTTATGTTTAACAATAATAAATTCTAAATTTATTAGCAATGAGATTTTGCAGAAGTCTTTCACAAGATCAACTGAGAATTTAGGATGAATGAGTCATTAGCTGTTACTGTTTTCTTGCAGCTACAAGTCTGGAAATATCTATGAAGGTCAGTGGGAGAAAAATGTACGACATGGGCATGGAAGAATGATGTGGTTGGCAGCTAATCAAGAGTATATAGGACAGTGGGTGAATGGCACCCAGGTATTAATTGCTTCTCCAGAAACCTCTCTTTAGTTCAGCATCTGTCCACTGCTCTAGGAAAGCTGGATAGGGAGTTTGACACTATATCAAAGGAGCTTTGATATTTTAGGAGCTTTTGCCAGTTGAGATAGCGAAATGTGCTCTTTATTGTAAGTTGATTCCCATGTTAGCACGATTCAAATTGTTAAAAGGCTTTTGATTTAGTCTTATAAAATCATAATTTAACTCCCTAATGGAAAATATAAACATTTGTCAATTAAAAAAAAAATAATAAATTGTTTGTGGCTATACTTAGCTTGAGATGTTACTTCAGCTGTAAGTATATGTGATAATTTACTTCTCTGTCACCTGTGAAACATTAGATCATACTGTTCCCTCTTGGAAAAGATGATTTTGTGGCATTTTGTTTCTTCCATTTATTATTCTGCTGGAAAAAGAATGTGAGCTACCTGCTCTGTCTTTTCACTCTGCGTGAAATTACCAAGGAGCCCATCCTGGCTCTCTGGCACAGAAGGATTCGGGCAGGAAGGGTGGCTTTGGGGGTCCTGTGATAGAGCTTGCTCAAGTGTGTGTTGATTCAGTGTATCTCCTGGCTCTTCTCCCAGGCACCTTTGCAGAACAGGGTTCTGTGGCTGGTTTGAAGCGCTGCAGCAATCAGCTGGGGGGCTTTGTTTCAGGGAATCACATGGCCCTGGAGTAACAGGAGCTCTTCTGGGAATGTTTTTTTCTAAACACGCCGATTATTTTTCAGCACGGATATGGCACCCACATGTGGTTTTTCAAGAGAGCGCCTATGTCTCAGTATCCTCTGAGGAATGAATACGTGGGTGATTTTGTGTGGGGGGAACGACACGGACATGGGAAGTTCATCTACGCTGGTGGAGCTATGTACGAAGGCCAGTGGGTTCATAATAAGAAGCACGGCATGGTGAGCACTGACAAAACTACAGACAACAACAGAGCAGACCGGTCTGTGCTGCCCTGTAGAACTCCAGATTCCTGTTCAGAAAACCCCACTCAGTTTGCAGTGTGGATGGAATCCACCACAAAGGGCAGAGAGTCCACTGAGAGCAGTAGGAGGCCTTCCAGGGACCTTGCTGGGCCACAGATTGACTCTGTGTTCAGATGTGTGTTGTGTGTATAAAGAAATACATTTCACTGGGGAGATTTTCAGTGCAATAAGTACATCTTGAGTTTTGCAGTGGTTGGTCAGTATTTCACACCTCCCCTGTGAATTAATGGATTTCATGCTGTCCTTGCACAGAGAGGTCCTTACATAAAACAGATTTTTGAAAAAAAACTGTGAGTGCCATTTCAAACTAAGAATTGCAAACAAGCCTTTCTATATGTTTTTCTTCAAAATGCTTTTCAAAATCAAACAGATACATAGGCAGATCTTCATCCCAACAGTGTACTTAGTTAACAAGTGACAGAATGCATTATGAAAGAGGGTAGAAAAAATTATTTTTGATGTATTATTGATGCACTTTATTTCATATGCTGCATTTTAACCAAGATTCTGAAAATGAGGTTTGACTGAGAACATTAGTGTTATTTTTACAATCTTTGTTTTGTATTTATATTAAGATTAAGTCTGTCTTTAGGGCAAGTTTGTCTTCAAGAATGGTCATACTTATGAAGGGGAGTTTGTAGATGATCGTATGGTAAAAGGCCCTCATCTTCAAGTGAATGCAGTGAATGCAAAAGAGCTGAGTGCCATTGGCACTGATTCTGTCACTGGTAAGCAGCTTCACAAAACAAATTTCACCCAGTCCACATTTTGTTGTTCCATTTTACTATCATGACAAGCTGTTTGTACTTACTCAAGAAGCAGACAAATTTCTTCAAAGAACTTCAATAAAAATGGGAGTTATCTTAATAATTAATGACTTTTACTTCTGTGCTTTATTTCCTGTATGTGACACTTTGAGTTGAGTGACATAACCACACTCCATCTTGTGATGTTTTTGGAACACTGTTGTCTGAAAGTTTCATAGCATATGTAATGTCTGCATTTCCTTTTGGCTAGGGATTGGTTTCACAAAATTACCTTTCAATTGTTATGCTGTTGATTATGAAATCTCTACTCCTCATTATAAAGGAATCTGTTGATCAGAGTCAGTAAGATAAAAAGGAATAATATGTATTTTATTTTTCTCTCTGTGTGCATATTTATATGTTATACTTTGGTGTAGTTTGTTCTAATTTATTTTATTTGCATGGTAGAAAATATCACAATCATTAAAGACTCGGAAAGTACTTCTATCCTGGGGTCAGATATTGAGTTGGATATATCTTCACTGCTTGACTTGTTCCCAAGGGAAGAGAGACAGGAAGAACTGCACCAAGTAAGAGTCTACTCTTTGATATTTTCAGTTTTCCCCTACAGTGTCATTCCTATTATTTTATTTCTGGTTTATTTATATTAAAAGAACTCTTTCCATTATAGAATTATTTGAAAATCTGAAGGCCATGAAAACAAGAAAAGCAAAAAGAATGAATAAAGAATGAATAAAAAAAGAATGAGTAAAGAATGTATTAAAAAAATGAATAAACAGTATTGCCTCTTCTGAGCTTCCACTAAAAAGCAATAAAAATAGGTTAACCTATCTGGACAGGCTTTCAGCAACTACCTTTAGCCACTCTGAGGTTTGTCTGCTGACAGAGGATAATTTATTTTTATCAGTCACCAAAACCCATGTATTTTAACTACTTTTGAGTAATGCTTTTGTGAACACTTAGCCAGGGATATACTCTTCAAAGTTGCAAGGTCAAAAAATTACCTGCCCAGTTATAGGATCAATACAAGCTGATCTCTACTTGCTCTGAGATGATGCTGAAAACATATCTTGCTTTATTTAGGTGGAATGTGCTGTGTTGAGGCATATTACAATATTGAGAAGAGTCTACAACTTCTACAGTGCCTTAGGCTCTGTTCATTCTCCTGACAACACTTTCCTGATGACTAAGCTCCAGTTTTGGAGATTCCTGAAGGACTGCCGGTTTCATCACTCCAAAATAACCCTTGCTGAAATGGATCGGGTGGTGGGAGGTTTGTACTTTGAGTTGTTGGGGTCTGGAATCCAGGAATTTTTGTAGTAAGCTGTGGAGAGTTGGAGTGGCAAGTTCTGCTGGCAGCTTAACTCTGGTAGTTAAGTGGCCCCAAGTCAGGACCTCTGTGCCTGTGAGTTCTCAGTGGATGCATTAACACTTCTCCAGGCACTTCTGGTCCTTATGTGAGAAAATACGAAATTAAAATACAGCATAAAAAATTGCACTGAGGAGCCATCTGTTTAAAAAATGTATTCACCCCTAGTCTTGCCGTTACTATTACCTGCAGTTTTCAGAGAAAGAGACTTAGGAGAGACAAATCTATTTTTTTTTCATTTTTCATATTCTTAACTTTGCCTGTAGTGTTTTTTTTCTTCCATAGAGCCAGTGAATCCATCAATTCCCTTTAGACCTGCAGTGTCACTAGTATGTGAAGGGTTTAAGTCCAGCTTATTTATTTCTATACAAGCCGAGTGGACACATTTGTAGAAAGAGAGAATTATCTAAGATCCAGCTATAGGTGGATGGTTCTCCCCTGATCTGCTTGTTTGGAAGTTGTGCAGTGTCTGCTTTGAGTCTTTCAGGAGTGTTATTACCTATGATAGGCAGAGAAGGAGAGGATAAGAAAGGCTGACAGATCAATATTCCTATAAGGAATGTGAGATGTGAGTGTAACAGAGATTTGGTTTTTTTAAATTTTCAGGTGGTAAAGAACTTCTGGAGATCCATTATCCACACAAGCTATTACTGTTCAGAACATTTTTATCTTACCTTATTCATCTGGCATTTCATATCTATCATAAAAAGCACAAGTAAGTTCCATCTTGTAGTGAAATTTATTTCAGTGTAATCAGTTGGAATCTTCCCAGACAAGAGTATTTTTGTTTCACTTGTAGAGAGAAAGGTCGTCATCTGGATAAGTGTTTCTCAGAAATGATGTCCAGGAATGTTATTCCCACTGCCGGTTGTGTCCAAGGTAAGCAATGGTATTTCTTCTGTGCAGAACTCATCAATCACCACTACATACATCACTGTTTTATTATAATCATTATTTTTTACCAATTCCTTTTGAAAGGTATCTTATTTTCTGAAGAAAGACGCACTGTTTTTGCTATGAGCTACATTGACAAATGCTGGGAGATATACAGAGCTTTTCACAGCCAGAGTCTCAACCCTCCCTTTGAACCCACAATGAAGATAAGGCAATTTGTTTGGATGTTGGATGTAATAATCTAATATTTTTCTGTTTTGTGTGATTAGATGTGCTTTATTTGTTCAGTTTATATGGGCCTTTTAAAGTACTCCCTGTGGCTTCTGCACAGTTGAAAAGGTAGGGCTGATGTTATTTGTTCAAACTGTCCGACGGACATTAAAGGGATGGTTGTTCTAAAGAAATTATTTATGCATTTTTTCAGGATTGAATTCTAATTTTGTACTTGATCATTTCAGATGGTTAAGTCTTAGAAAAAAATGTTTTAAGGGAATATAAATACTTTTTCTGGTCCCTCCTGTGTCCCCCTCCACCCCATCCTATGAAATGTGTATATGAACATGTCTTATTGTTAGAACTCAAAGACTGGCAGCTATTGAAATAACACAGGAAAGCACTTCAATAATGTATTTACTGCAAGATGATAATGAGATTCTTTGTTAAAATTCAGTAATTCAGAGACAGATCAAGAATTCTCTGGAGCTAGGGAACAAGTCCCATTAATATGTCTGGTGTTTGGGCGACTGTCACTTTATAAATCCAAGCCATTTTTTCATGAAAAAGGAAATCAGATGGCAAAATTGTAATTTTTTTCCTTTTTTGTATATGAACTTTCCACAAGTTCTCTTTTGACTCTCTTTTTGCAGTCTAAGGAATATTCCCATTGGCTTCAGTAGGACCAGAATTTCACAGTGTTAATTACACATGTGGAAATATCATTTGAAACCACTACAAATGTTGGTACTGGCTTTAAATGGAGGTAGATTAGGTCCATGTGGGAATGCCTGAAGTGCTGTTAACATGTAACATTTACTCTTACCCAGGAATTGAAACTTCTCAACAAACAATTTACTGTTTCAAGACTTGTGAAAATACTTGTCAAAGTTGGTGCCTCTCGACATGGTAGGACTGGTATCAACATGGAAATGGAGGTGCGTATGGAAAAAAATGTAGTTCATGGCTAGAGCAACAATTAAAATTGCTTTTAAAAACTGCTGCAAATACTATCCTACCTGCTGGAGCAGGAAGAAAATTAGGTAATTTCTTGGGGAAAAAAAAAGAGTACAAACGCAAGCTTCTATTTTTGTCTTCCTTTGTTCTGCCTGTACCTTTTAGTTTAGTTCATGTACATCTATATTTTTCTTAATATCCTACTCTTCTTAGTACAGTCTCAGCATATTGGACTACCCAGATAACTCCTTAGGAGTGCCATAGCCCTCCGGGGGAATACCATTTCCAGGAGACTGCTGCTGGTGGTAGTTCTGTCTGTGAGGCAGCTGCCTGAGAAGATGTATATCAGTGATTACACAGAGATCAATCTCTGCACTTCCAGCTGCCAAGGCTGTAAATGCGGATCAATAATTAAGATGAGAACCTAGTGATCCTGAAAATCTGGTGATTCAAGGAAGCTGATTAGTGCCATGTGAAGTGCTGCCACCTCAGTGAGGTCGAGTAGTGACTGTAGAAGACTCTTGTGCTCCCCCAGAGCTGGCCCAGTCTGGAGCGTTCTCACCCTTCAAGAATTAGCTCTTATCTAGCAACAGTCTGTTGTAATTACTTGACTGAATTTATTTTAAACAGATAAACTGAACACACAGCGTAAGTCTTACCAAGGGTTCCATTTTACACCAATTCTCGGGGTTTCTTGAAGCATTATATGCAAGTAAAATATTTTAGGTAATAGCTATAATTGTGAGTTACTTGTTAGAAAAATTTCTTACAGCTACAGATAAAGCAAAAACCTATGCAGCATTTTAGTTCAGTATGACTTGTATAAGAGGTAATACAGTGTATCACCTCCTGAATTTTTTGAGCTTTGGCTGTTTTCAGTTTTTCTTCAGAAAAAGACATGTTTGACTACTGAAGTGAGGCCAGTGAGACTTCACAATCACTTCTAAGTTCTTTGCTTGCTCAGTTACACATGCCTGTTAATGAAGGGATTTTGCAAAAATGAATGAATTTAACCATTGTGTTTCTTTTACTGTAGTTGGTTTTTCTGGAATTTTTTGAAGCTCTTCTTGAATGTGCAGTGGTGTACGTTACCCCTGATATGGTTAAGGAGCAAATAGCTCATGATAATCAGAACAGAGCTAACTTAAAATTCAAGAATTTCTCCAGAGAAATCTCAACTTTGTACTCAGGATATTCTCAGGTAAAATTGATCCAGACCTGTTAAATATTATTATGTGTCCACTTAGAGGGCGAAGTCAGGCCCTGCAAATGCTCTGTTTCCTGAACGTAGAAACCAGTTTCCTCTTTTTGCATAAATACTTGTTTGATTGGGTTCTTCTGCTTTTTCTGTTTGTTGCTACCTTCAATTGTAACATCAGTGTGGACAGTTTTAACACATTTGCACGTTTTCCTAGATAACTATAAATACACATAAAGTACTTGCAAACCTTCTGAGAAGGAACTGACAGATTGCTTGGCTGGTGGAAGAAATGTCTCTCCTGCATTGCAGCTGGTGTAGGTAGCAAGCCTTGCTGTTCCCCAGCAGTTAAGCTGTGTTCTTTTTTTTTTTTTGCTAAACTTTTGAAATCAGGATTTTGGCGGTTGTAAGATGCTGCCTGTGACTGATGCAATTTGGATGCACAGGGTAGTTGAAGGCATGAATTAGAATTGTTATTATTTGGAATTTTGCACAAGGTGAAAGTATTTTTATTAATTCAAAGAGCATTCACAAACACCTAATTTGACAGTCTCTGTAAGCCAATAGTGCCACTGTACATCACCTCTTCCCATTCTTGGGCCACTTGTTCCCATCCTATGGACCCATTCCTTGCATCACTGCAGGCGTTGGCACAATTGCACGGTGAAGTGGTCCAGTTAAAATAGTGAGATTTTCCAAGACCAAAAGAAAATCTTAATTTAAATGTGCTGAGGGTAAAATTCTTCGTGTTTACATTTCATTAGTGCATATACAGCAGAAGTACAATTGGTGCAGACATAAACAATGACATTTCTGAGGCAGCTGAGCTGTGCACTCAGAAGCAGATGAACAATAGTATGTAGAGCAACATGTGAGAACAGAGGAACATGTCTAAGAACAGGAGCTTTCATTCTCTGTAATTCTGTCTTTCCGTAGCTCTGAAATAGGATAATCCTACTTGCCTGGCAGGTATCAAAGGTAAAGTGTTACCTGCTAATACCTGAAAATTGCAATTTAAATGCTTTGAGATAGGCATGATTGGAGAATGCATTTGGTTGGCAGAATGCTTTGGAGACAGGAATTTGCATGACTCAAAGGGACATGGGATCTCACTTTTTAATTTGAACACAAGCCCAGATGTTGAGTAACTGAATTTAAAACTTCTTGCCAGCCACTGACATCATGTGAAGACAAAGAGCAGTGTCAGCAAGCATCTCTTCTGGGTGAGTACTACAGTTACCATAAGCATCTATAAAAACAGAGGTGCTGAGGAGATTCACCCTTTCTGCAACTTTCAAGGCAATTAAAACAGAAACTGATCATTGAAACAGCTGATGTATTGCAGTTACACAGGGCACACCATTCAATTTGGCAATTATAACAAGGTTTAGGTTTAGCTTTCCATACCTGCTGCACACAGATAATTGGACAGCTTTGAAACTCTGGATTTTCTGTGTTTTTTAATTAGAAGCAATCACTTTTTCCTTAAAAATAACTTAAGAGGCTTTTTAAACCTTAATTCTTCCTGTTCTGTCCCACTCATTTGGGCATGGAAACAAGAGATTGAACTCTGCACTGTTGCCTTCATTATAGACAAACTTCTCATAATTTCAGAAGTACTTTAACCACAGGTCTAGCTGGCAGGTCAGGGGACAATCAGCATTTCTTTGTGCTGAAGATCAAACTTGATATTTAATGCACAGAATTAAAGAGTGAGTTCTTTTAATCTTCTTTCTTTGCAATATCAGAGACTGTTCTCTCATGTGCCCCAGCTTGTGCAGACAGAAAAGATGATCCTTCTTTGTTCAGCTGGGATGCAGGAAAAGAACCAGATTCCTCTCCAGCAAAGGAATTGGGAGGTAAAGAAGTCCTGCTGATTTATTACTAACATCCCCTCCCCCAAAAAAAAATTGCCTTGTGGCACTTGAATTGTGAAATTTTAATTGAATATGCAGATTTCAGCTTGTCACAAGAGGGCAGTAAATGAACATTAATTCTGGAGGAAGATTTTTTTTTTAAAACTTAAAATATTTTTTAAAAGAGAATGAAACTTCATAATTAAATTACACATTTAAGTATTGACTTAAATAGTTTCCCCAATTTTAAAATGCCACATTTTATTTGTAGGGCATCTATAAACTGTAATTTGTATTTACTCTATGAGAAGCTCAATCTGCAAGCCTGCTTGTTTAATGTCTTGGACAAATAAAATACCTTACTGCTATGTCCTGCTTCTTTTACTTAATATAAGAATTATTCCTAGTGGTGTGCCACCATTAGCTGGGATAAGATGTCTTATGTTAGGACAGGCCAACATTCATGCAGAAGAGACATCAATAAGAGAACTTTTTTATGTTGAGACTTGTAACTTTTTTGTACCATCTTCTGGCTGATTAGCAGATCTCACCAGGGTTGGGTTTTTGTGTTAGTTAAATGTTTCCTGCTGATAAAGAACTCAAATCCAGGAACAGAGGTTGACAAGGATCTTTGTGTGGTCATCAGCTCTTTCACTGAAATCTGATCACTGCAAAGTTACAGGCCGGAAAAAAGTAGTTTTTCTTCAGGACCCTGATCTGGGTCCTGTCCTGTTTTCTGACAGCCATGACAACTGGACATTTGCATTCTGTGGTCATTTGTTCCTCCATTCCCCTGTGCCCAGGAGTCACAGATCCTGAACTGTCATCAGGTCACTGCAGAGGACAGTTTTAGGATTAAAGGGGAGAGTTCACAGTCTTTTGGTGCCATTCCCAGGGCCAAGTTATTCTGAGGCCCCACAAAAGGGCCATCCCTTCCCCACGCATCATTTAAAGTGTCTCTGAGCTGTCATGTTCTGTACATGCAGAAGGCAGTTTCCCATTGCACTGACACAGAGCTGAAATACTGCAGTCCAAAACACATTTGAAATAGAAGTGCCCTGCTAAATAAGCATGTTTAATTTATGTGTTGCAGATGAAGCAAAAGAAGACGAAACTGAACAATTTTGGCTGTGGATGGGTCAGGTGGAAATCTTTTTCACAACTAAGCTCTTCCCTGCTTACCAACAGGAGAAGGTGCTGAGGCAAAAAGTAGAAGAAAAGCAAAAACAGGATGTTGAATTAGCAGAGCTGAGAAAGATCAAGGATGTGGAGCTGGCAAAGTAAGTGTTGAATCTTGTCTTACAGTACTGTTATGTCTTATCTTCTGCTAACAAAATTATTGAAAATGAGAAATGTGCTTAAGAAAGTAGTTTAGCTTACTGGAACTGGAAAACAAACTCACCCAGGTGTAATTAGTAACATAGAGAATGTAACTGTCTGGAGTAACAAATACAGGCTGCTTTCAGGTTACAGAACTCTTAACTCTGATATTTCCTGGCAAAGACAGTTAAGACATGTTTGGACTTGAAGTGGTGATTAGACAGACTCTGCTTCTCTCTGCTAGGACAGTTCGTCCTGCCAGACTATGAGTAGGGCTGGAGTTGCTTAGCCAGTATAAATCTGTCTCCCCCTCTCGCAGTACATTAAATTCAAACTTTGTCCACTCAGACTCATTGCTGAAAGAGAAGCAGAAGAGGTAAGAAGACAAGAGGAAGAGGCAAGAAGACAAGAGGAAGCTGGAGCAGAAAAAGCACTTGCCTCTCAGAGTGCAGATGTTGAGGTGTTAGAGGATCCTGTCGCACAGGAAGTGTCCCCCCGGAAGGGAAGCAGAGCGCGAGTGTCAAAGGGGGAGGCACAGAGGGGAGGGCTCTCTCTAAAGAAAGATGCCCACAGGAAAGAACCCTCACAGAAGAAAGAGGCCCAAAAGAAAGCACCCTCACTGAAGTCAGAGGCACAGAAGGCAGCACCTGCAGGTAACAAGGTGCCTGCTAGCAAGAAAAAGAAATCCTCTGATAAAAAACACTGAAAATTCAAGCAAGTTCTCTTCAAATAGGAAAAAACCCAAACCAAATCAACACCAGAACAACAACACTTGTAGGGAGCTGTAAAAATTATAAGACTGTATGCACAAGAATTGATTTCAGAGGGAAACTGTCTGTTTTACACCAGGGTCTTGGGCAAGTTACACTGCACTAAACTATCAGATACTCACACAATGATGCAAATGAACACAGGAAAACAAAAAGATGCCCTTAAAAGTGTAACAATTATTAATTTTATTTTCCAGCAAAATATTCACATAACATATCAGAATGGAATGGTACAGATGAATTCAGACTGGCTTTTAATTAGCTTGCACATAAACATTTTTAAAATTTAAAAATTTTATGGTCAGAGTTTACAGATTTTAGTAGAAATTTTGATTCTTACAAAGCAAGTATTGCTTTACTATTGTCATTATTCCAGTCAATAATATGACTAATAACTTCTCATGTTGAACAAGTGCCTGACATTGACATCTTCAATAAATCAGCCCTTTGCAGATCAATCCAAGAAGAAAATATTATTAAACTGTGTTGCACAAAGTTTCTTCACTTCTTCTGTAAAAAAAAAAAATAACAACCAAAAAAATTCAGTATGATATTTTTACAGAAACCTCCTCAAGAGAAACCCTGGGGATCGCCACAGAGAATATAATTAAATTCAAACAGAAAAACCCCTATGAGTTTCTAATGAAGAAATACACTTAATATTCCTATGTCTTCAGTAGGAGAAAGTAAATTCTGACATCTCACACTGTCTGAAAGGTGAGTGTATTTTAAGTGGCTGAAGTGTAAAACAATGGGCCACTCATCTTGTCAAACTTACACTGCAACAGCAGCAGACTTGGCTTCAACCTAAGGAAGTGCACTATAACCCCTTTTTCAGAGACAGGAGGAATTAGGGTACTCTGTACAATAAATCAAGTCAGCAAAACTTCTGCTTTGTGCTATTTGATAGACAATACATTCTAAGTTTATCAGGCACAAAAACACTCATTTACTGTTTCTGTATGGCATGTTTGATGCTGAAAGACAATTACACAAAGATTTCTATGTCATGCAACTCATTTCTCTCTGTAAAATGTAGGTTGCTAAGCTTTGGTCCTGGAAAGTATTAATTCTGTCCCATTGTCTAAGTGAGCACATTCCTCCTGTTAAAACAGAGAGCCCTAAAATTGCTGCAAGCAAGATTCAAACAGACTTCAGGAGAAATTGCAATTTAAAAGCTTATTGCATCTTAATGTTCATTTGCACTCTTAGTCACAGTAAATCATTCTGAAAACCACGTTAGAAACAAGACAGCAATGGGATGATGAGGATCCCTGACAGGACAGACAGACAGATATCACGTGTAAGTAACCTACCCCTGGATCACTAACTAATAAAACCCAACTCAGATGTAAATATGTTCATCTCTCACCTGTCATATACTGTATTAATTACTCCTAAACTAAGCTCATAGAGCTCTCCTCTATTATTTGAAGGAAGAAAAATGACTGATTAATAATTAAGAATGTCTGCTGAATATTTATGCTGTTCTTTCACAGCTGGTAGAAGGCAGACTAAAACCTTAGGCAAACTCACATGGTTTATCAAAGATCAATCACTCTCTACATTTTTCATGAGATGGATTTTATTACTTCTCTAGGGACATACATTTTAGTACTAACTGCATTTAGATGTAATAAAAAACAATCCTTACCATTAACTTCAATGAGATTTACATTTTTTTGGTTCAAAATAACATACAGTTCTCTCTGGTCAGACTTTTTCCCAACTACCCAGTAATCACTCATTGCCTTCACAATAATTTCCTCATCTTCATCAACTCTGAAAGAAGTTTTAGAAAGTAAAGAAGGTGGCAACAAGTTAATCTTCAACAATTTTATCTGTAATCATTAGGACAGTTCCATGTCATAAATTGTTGTGGTTGTGCACAAAGAGAATACCAATTCTAACTCAGCCATCATTCAGCAGTCCAGGATAAAGGCTTCATAAATGACTGCTTAAGTCATCCCCAAATGTGTAAATCATTAATTTGTTCATCTTCCAAACACTCCAGTGCTCTGAAGAAAACACTTCTCCTCTGTTCTGGTAAGGACACACTTGATAGAGTGATGATTTGCTGTGGTTTGGTGATACTGAGCTTTCACAGAACTGATTGCTAAACCTAGACCTAAACCATGCTCAACAGTTAAATACATTCTATAAAGCTGTCATTAACCCAGTACTTCCATAATATGATGAAACATTTTTATTTCATTCATAGAAAAATGAAAACCTTGTCCTTAAGCAGAGTGGACAAATTACTAGTTGTTAATTAGTTATGGGCATCACAGTCATTCAACATTTTCATGTTCTTTACTGTTGTGACAGAGGGTCTCTCCCACCTTTAAGCTTGATAACCATTGACAAGAAGCCACTTTTCTTCTCCATCAGGACTGTAGCAACTGCAAGGTCCACATTCCATCCATTTTCTTATCCCAGCAGCCCCAGGCTGTGGCAGGGCCAGGGATGACACAGGTACAAGCAGGTTTCTCTGTACTTTATACTATTTCCCCAGATTAGTCAGACTTTAGTGCTTCCCATCCCATTTGTTATGACTACTCTGAAGCATCCAATAGATTAGATATTTTTTTGGATAGAAGCCCTGGCCCTCTTCTAAGTTATTTTTTTAAAAGGACACTAGAAATTCTGTTTAAGATGGACTACTTCTAAACCAACACAAAATACCAAACATGAGCAGCCAGCCGTCAACACAAAAGACTGGAAAGTTTCAGTCATTTGGAAAAAAAATCTAATTGACAGTAGGAGTTACAGACTATTTAATAGTTAAGCATTACCTGGAGAAGTCACTGTTGATGTCACCGAGAATCTTCATGAGGTCAGGGTGAACAGATGCAAGTGATACACTGGGTGTTTTCCTCATATGAATCGTACTTTTCTCTGCCAGGTTCATGTGATTGAAATAGATAAACTTAAACTGAGGTTCCTTCTCAGCCCTAGTAAGATTTAAAAAGAAAAAAAAAAGTGATTTGTGAATACTGGCATGTTCTATAAGCACAGGCTTCACAGAGAATGGGTAGTGAGCCAGTGCAAAGCTTACTCAGACAGCCTGGAGTCATCTTCACATTGAAGAGACCCAAGTGTTTTAAGACTTGTGGGATTGCACTTCATTTAAAAACACTTTAAAAAAACCAAAACAAAACACAAACAAGCCTGCAGAACCAGCCAGTGTTTCCCCTTCTGCTGCTTAGGCTGCCAGTAAACAGACACAGGGGAGTCTAAAGGCCTTGTCCCCCTTTACAGTAGTAGTTAATTTGCATTTTTCTAATGAGCTGGTTCTGTTCTGTCCCCATTTTGTTCCATTGCTGCTCTCCCCTAGGCCAGTCCCATCTGATTTGAATGGATGCTCGGTCTTTACTTTGATCAATAAGTCATCTTCCATAAGATAAGTCATAAGAATAAGTCATGTCTTTGTTATTTGTTACAACCCAGAGAACAAACTCTTCCTTGATCCAGGCAATTAGATTTGCCCCCAGCATTTGTGTGGGCCAAGCAAGAGACTATTTTCAAAGTCTTGGCAGCCTTCCTCCATTTCCTCTTTCATGAAGTGAATATAGAAACTGTTATTTAGAGCTGTAGAAGTTGTTTTGGTAGAAGCCACAACAAATTCAGACATGCAAAAACTGGCTACAGCAATTGGTACTTGAGGCAATGCATTATTTAGGACCAGGGAGATACTGTGATGACACCACT
This sequence comes from Pachyramphus minor, assembly GCA_013397135.1. Classification (NCBI taxonomy): domain Eukaryota; kingdom Metazoa; phylum Chordata; class Aves; order Passeriformes; family Tyrannidae; genus Pachyramphus; species Pachyramphus minor. The sequence continues at coordinate 68,234 of VYXB01006925.1, read as the reverse complement.
CACCTCAGCAAACAACCAGATACCGCTGCTCTCTGTCACCCACATGCACCGGTGTCAAGAAACTGGATCATGTTTTCAGGACACCATGGCATTAAACTTTTAAAGAGTTAAAGCTGCCAAAGCCAGTCCCAGATGACATTTAAAAAGCCCAAGTTTAATGATTTAGTAGGTTGGCACAATTTCAAGCACATCCTATTCTATCCTGTGCCATTTTGCTGTGTGGGAAGCTACCACTGAATGAGTTCACTCACACACCTATTTTTGGTTGAATTCCTCCTCTTTGTTGCCACATGTGACACTGTTCTTGCTTCCCCAACTAACACATCTATTGAAAAATAAATACAATTTTATGGCAAGTCAAGTCCTCAACTGTAAATCTTCTGTTGTAACCAAATAATCCACTCACTAAAATCCTCATTTCAAACTGTTAAACAGGAGTTGTTCTGGTATCTAAACCTTCATTTTGCTTTTGGATTTGCAACTGAGTAAAGAGTTACACACACTCTGTCCAAGCCTTGTGCCTAAGGCAATACTCAGAGCCAGCAGTCAGTGACCACTCAGTGCGAAAAATACAGTTTTTTGAACATTACACAAAACAGCAGCCTGGGAAAGCAGAAGTCAAAGGAAATCAGCATAAAGGAGGATGTGGGCAAAGACAGTGACACGTTTAATTTATTTTTGAAACTTAAATGTTCTACTGGCCAGAGGGCTATTTGTGACCATTATGAGATTCTGTTTTCCTCAAGAAAGGCTAGAAATTATAAACTGAAGTTAAGATTTTGAGGGAAGTGCTACTTCTCTACCTCAACATGGGGGAGAGCTGTCAGAAGACCTGTCAGTTAGTTTCAGTGCACATATGAAAGAAGTTCCACCTCTTGCACCTGAATGATTTGCTGACAGCTGGGGCAGGAGGAGGCAGAATGTCAATTGGTAATTGACAAATAAATGTATTTGTCTTAGTATTTACATATTTTCTCTGCAACAATTATGCACACAGAGGAAAAAGATTTCAGCCACACAATAAACATTCGTTCCTAAATTAGTAACATCTATGTTGTTTCTTCAGGGAGACCTAAGCATGCAAGGACATGCACTTTATAATCACTTAAGGTGCAGAAAGGTAGACAAACACTGTTCTAAGTACACTCAATGCTTTCAAAATCTGGGCTCATATCATTATTTAAGCAGTTCATTAAACCTAACTTTTCACCATGTAATGAGGGAATGCAGCAGGAAGTGTGGTACAGACCCTGATATTCTCTTGTTGATGTTGTATTGTTCACAAATGTCTGATGCCAGCACAGTGAGCTGAGGCCCAACAATGCTGTCCAGCTTCCGACAGAACTCCAGTGTGGGCGGGATCGAGGCTGTGTCAGGGCAAGAAAGGGCAGAGATGAGATTCCCTTCCCACTGCTGAAGGTACAGTTTCTGTAGATGTTTTCTTTAAGCATCAGTAAGAGTCCAAGGACACATTTTTCTCATAATTACAACTTTATGGGTGATTTTGAAAGTGGTTCACTGAAGCAGTATTTAGTGTGTAAATTGAGTTACTTATACCACTGGAGCAGGCTGATAAAAGCACTCATGAGAAAGAGACTCAAATAACAATGTGAGTATATTTCAAGAGTAAAACAAGCTGCATGTGAAAGCATTTTGTACTAAGTCTTGCCAAAGAAGTGATGCTGACAGGTACTTACCATCAATCATAAAGCAGACAGCTGCACTCATGGCCTGGAACAAAAGAGTTAAAGCAAAAAAACCATTTACAACAGGTTATCTCAACTACTTCAAATAAATGACAATACTGCAGTGAGGTCACACACAGGTAAGCAGTCAAATTAAAGAAGAAATTAAAAAAAATCTACTTGAAAGGTAACATCTCAGTGGGATAATCTCTTTGCAATCCTACACAACAGAGTCTAGCTATGATTTTAAAATCAGCCCAGTTAACAGTTTAAGTCGTGGGGGAAAGGTAGAATTTGGTAAAAATGCATTTATGCAAAGATGCCTGCAAGAAACCTGGATTTAATATAAAAAAAATTATTTTGTTAATTAATGCTACTAAAGCCAGGTGTGAAATCACTTAAAGAAACTGAAGGCTGGTACTTTGTTTTAATAAAACAACTGCTTGTTTTGGAGAGGGTACAAGAGAGGGGGAAAGCAGATTCAGGCTTTAAAGTTTGTAGCTAGAAATGTTAGTTTTCTGTCTCTTTGCTTTAACCTGGTCATACCTGTGCACCTTTCTATACATTCCTAATACTTCACATCATTGTCTTCATTGTACAGAGATTCCTAATTCTGTGGAGGAATTTTAGAGAAAACTGTAATACCTTGTACACAATTAAATGAAGCTCCTCGTAAGTGTCATCAGTGTTAACAAATATTTTGGGGAAACGGCATTTTGTTTCTGGATCATTAAGATTTAAAGGTCCAGTAAGAAACCTAGAAAATAATTCAACAGGTCAGATGAGATGAATTCTTGTATTTCAGTTTCTCCAGTTTAACAGGTGTTCTCCAAACTAACAATTACTTGCATGTGTGAATATATTTGAATACAGTGAGTTTTCAGCTATCCACACAGGCATAGAGCCCTTTGTATATTATCTCAGCACTCTTACATTTTTTAAGGATTATTTGCAAATATGCTCTAAAGAGTTACAGAAACAGCCTCAGAAAGGCAAAATAATGCTAAGGAAAAACTGTCAGATCATCAAAGAAACAGCAACAAAATTTTTTCCACCTTCAATTTGTGAGTATCTTTAACCCCCCTTTTTTTTTTGCTATAGGGAAGCCCCCTTCCTCTCCTGTCCAACAATACATCCAGACCCGTTTGATGTGGGAAGTGGTGTGGTAGAAGCACTTAAACTTGGGAGAGGGGCGTAGACACGGAGTGTGTGCCAGTGTCTGGATCCCAAAGAAATACAATAAATCAAGGAAGAGGAATTCTTGTGATGAAGGATGTCCAAACCCACAATTACTCAAAATTATGTTGCCCAGCTGCTTAAGTGCAGAATTCCCCACTCTGATGCTGCATACAGAGGAAAAACAATAGGTAAATCCTAGATTAAATCTACACCTTTGTCTGGAGTGCCTGACTGAAAAGAAATGACTGGAGCAATTCTCAAATTTGTCAGGCAGTGCATTAAGAAAAATGGGAAGAAAAATAAATGTGAAGTTATGTTAATGAAGCATTTTCTCTTTTTGCCAGAGGTTAGGTTTCACATTGCACCAACTTCTGTGCAACCCTCTGGAATGAACTGTGTGTGGATATGTACTCAAAATACACACACTTCTCCCAGAGATTTTGCCCTTGAGGGAAGAAGCAGCAGATGGTGACAGTAAAACAGGACCCACCTTCCATAGTGCTGCAGATTTCCTGGCATTTCAGCACGTATTGGAGAATCTCTTCCCGCTAACTGAAGCAAAAAAGGACACAAGAAAAACCAGCTTAGAGGCAGAGAGAAGAGAGATATTTCTTCTTGGTATTTTAGCCCTTAGTTGTACCAGATAAACAGGGAGGAAAGAAAAAATAACAATCACAAACCCCAAACTAACCACTTTCCCCTGCAAAAAACCCCAACCCAACTACCATACCTCAGGCTCCATGTGCCTTGGAAACAGAGATGTTGTGAGATATTTGTACAAAATTCTCATGTCATCTTGCTCCAGTCCACTCCTAGAAAAGAAACACAAATGTTGTTTGTGCTGCAGATGACACATTTTCCTCCAACCAAAGCTCGGGCAGAGTACATAATAAACCAGGGCAGCAACATTTCAATGTCTCAGCAGAGTCATCCCAGAACATTAATTTCTATTAAAATGTTAGTTTATTTGCTAAATGCAAAACACATCTAAATTAGCCATAAACCAGAAAAGAAATAAAATGATACTTAAACAAAGATTCAGTTTGCTATTGTTAAGTCCATTTTTAAGTAGAACTCTTCACAAGCATTGCAACTTCTAGTTCAGAACAACATGAAGAACAATCCTTAATTTAATTAACCTTCACTACTTAAAATTCCTGGGGAAGAACTTGAGGCTCTTGTGATGGAGGTCACAGAGGCTCTTGTGATGGAGGTGATAAGGACACTTCTCCAGCTGCCTCCCAGGAAGTAATAATTTGGTACAGGGTAGAGATTTTAAAGCTCAGACCAATGCCTTCCCTACTGAATGGTAGCATGACTCATGTTTTCTTATTTTCATCCAACTCTTTCACTGATTCAAAAGCTTTTCTATTTTGACACTTATTTATAGGATGTGAAGTTGAAGACACACAAAAGAATTACTGAAGTACCTACCAGATAAGCTGGTCATTGTAGAGGAATGCAGTGTACTTGACTATGTTCAGGCTTTCTTCCATCCTATTAATAAATGACTGAATTTTCAAGTAAGTCATTTTATCCAGTGGAAAGAAGCTGATTCCACAAAACACATCCAGCAGATCACAAGACTGTAAGTGCAGTGTCTGCAAGTACTGAGAGAACAATGACAGGTGGCTTTTAGAATTCAGAAAACTGCCAATGTGTAGATTTAAATGACAAATTTGAGTCTAATCACCAATAATCTGGACTAATGAAAAAAAAGTCATTCTGGTTCTGCTTGTCTTGGGAGCAGGTAATGAACTTTCAATGTGCAAAAGGAAGAAATATTTTCTATTGTTCTCTTTCTTGATAGAGTGTAACCTTTACCAAGAGATTTCTAATGCAGTCAAGTGCTCTGTGAAAGATGTGTTATCCAAGAGCTCCCTCTACAGTCACTTCACATCACCAAAAACCCACAAGTAATAACTGCAGTGTGACAGATCTCAATTTGTAATCTAAGTCTCATTTCTTTTCAGAGTTTCAGTGCAGTCCAAGCCTGCCAGCAAATGCTGCTCACTTGTTCAATAGGGTTGTAACAGACAATTTGCATTACTACATTTTTTAAACTTTTTTAATTTCCTGATGAAAAAGAGAAACTTTTCATTGGATTTCTTTCTATTACATGAATTTATAGAAATTAATGTTTTATCTTCAGTAGGAACATCAAAGAAAAACAATGTTTTAAAGATAAAAATCTATTTCTTTTTTGCCATGGTCTATTTTTAATTTAGTCTGGACAGAAGCATACATCAGCTCAGCAAAGTACTCCTTGTGCCAGTTGTGTTTATTCCAGAGCCTACAACAAGTCTTACAAAGAAACAAAACAAAATCCTCCCCAATCCACAAGCAAAGCCTGTACTTCTGTTTACACTCTCACAACATTGTGCTATTTTAAAAATCTGTTAGAACAAAATTTTAAACACTGTTATACAGTGTCTACACTCCCTCCTTATCAGGGACCTCAAGATTCACATCTCTATGACAAGAGCACTGACTGCTGATAGCAGTCCTGTTTCCTTCTGTGCAAACAAGGAAAATGGGGGCAGGCAGGGGCTTGGCTGCCACCTTTTAAAGCTTGATGAAACTTTTTGGGTAGTAACTCAAAATTTTACCAGACTATTCAGTCAGTTACTTGATGTGAAAAATGCACGAATAATATTTGATTTCTTGTTCAGAAACAGATTTTGCTTTTCATTCTTTCACTGAAACATCAGCTTTGAAATTAGATTCTGAAGACTAGTTATAATGAAGATAATAGTTCCTCTAACCTTCTCAGGCATGACTACTAATTCCACATGGGGGTGCAGTAGGTGGAAGTAGTTAAAAATGTGAACTATTTACTACTTCACCCTGTGCACACAGGGTGTGGACTCTCCACCCCTGGATCTTTTCAAGACTCAACCATCCAAAGCCTTGGGCAGGAGAGTTTAAATACAGTGTTACCCTGCATTGAGTAGGAGGCTGAACCAGATGACCTTCCCAGATTCCTTCCAAAGGCAATGATTCTGCAACAGTTACTCAAATAGTTACTCAAACAAAACTCAAAACTGTTATCATAGTAACCAATTCAAACATTAAAACAGAATTTCCGAAGAATGAACACAATTCCATTAGATAAAATACCCAACAGCTAAGCTGTTCCATCAAGTCATGTCCATGCTTTGTAGTTCAACTCCACTTGAAGAACCTACTGTGCTCATAGAAGCAGGAAGTATTTGACAAAATGAGTACCCAGATACTTTGTGTTGCTACCACATGTTTTTCACTGCCTGTGTTTTATAGTCACATTGCTGTGAGAAGATTCATAAGTCACACATTTAGAGAAGATTTTTGCATCTTATTTCCAATGCACTTTATGTGCCTGAAAAATAAGGTCTTACCCGATGAAAGAATTTCTCTAGTCTCTCCTTTAGACCTTTCACACCTCCATCTTCCATGGCCTTCATGAACGTGCCATTGAAAAGCTAACAGTTAAAAGAAAAGAAAAGATCAGTTAGTTGGGTAATCATTTACAATAATTTCTTGCAACTTGGCTATGAATATAGCTAGATTACAATGCAACTCCCATTCCTCAGTATTTGTACTCCACATCAATCCAAATGTACCCCTTCTTGATTGGAAAAACATCTCAGATTTGCAGAGTCCAGGTAGATATGGCAGCAGATGCAGAATATTTATGTCTCATTTAAGTATCTTATGCTCTTGTTTTGTAAAAGGCCTTTAATCAAGGCTGTTTCTCAAACAAATAATAGCTAACACCATCAAAATCAAATGCTTAGTAGTGTAACTACCCATGAAACTTGGACTTTACAAAAATTAGAAGGCTTTTGTTATTACAATAAACTATTGAACCAGCACAGAGCTGTATTTTTCTCTTCCATCAACTCCATTACAGCTCCAGTAAGAGAGCGGATAACAGTGATGAGATGAGAATGCCAAAGCAATGATGAGCTTGCACATCCAAAGGGTACCATCACGATCTTCTCCCCTTCCCAAAGAGGAGCCTCTGATATTAGCTGTACCTTGTACATGCTGTAGCACTGCTGCAGGACCGAGCTATAGACCTTATCCTGCAGGAAAGAGAGCAGCACATCAGGGAAGCAGAGGCAGAATTACAAGTATTTTGGCTGAGCTACACATAATGTATGTTTTCAAAGAGCCAGCAAAGACATGATTTAGAGAAATCAGTCTCTGAATCAATCTCTGAAAAGTTAAATAGCATTTTCAGTCAGCATTTAGAAATGTATTTGTACTCATAAAGTACAATTTCAATAAAGGGAGTCCCTTCCCCCCCTCACATTTAGTACCAAAAGCACCTTACAAACTCATGCCCAAGATTCCAGTTACAAATAGTGCCCTTCCCTGAGGCCAGCACTCAGTGAACATGAACATATTTCTGGCAGCAATCTCTTCATCCAAGTCAACGGCTGAAGGAGGTGGGACACCATAGCAGGTTTTTTATGGGGCTAAGATCTTAACCCAGATGAAAAAAGACTGTTAACTGGCAAACTAGAGTCCTTGTGACACCCATCCTTTTGTTAGGACACAATAAGGAACAGAAGTAGTGCACACTGTAAGGAGCAGGGCCAGGGATAATCAGCCAGCTTTTTAAATATTACCCCACCTGGCCAAATACTCTTCCTGTATATGATTAAACAGACCTAATGATACTGGAGTTTGGACAAGAAATCCCATGATAGTTATGAGCTGTTTGCTTTTCCAGATTATTAATAAATATTACTAGCAGTCTTCAGAAAGTAGTAACATGTATACTTAAACCTAATAAAAATACATAGACTTAAAATCTTGCAAGAGCTTCATTGAACAAACAGATCCTAAGAAATATTCACCTATGCCAAGCTAAAGTCTCATAGCTGTATATTTTGCTGATGTTTATTGGATGATCTTGAATTGTTCTCTGGATGGTTGTCTATCTTGTACTCTTCTTTAAACTTGATTGAAAATACTTTTCCCTCTTTCCATTTATGGAGATAGATATGGATATACAAAAAAATCAATTTGACAGCAGTTCAAGAAGAGTCACACTAAGATATTTCTGGAAGTACCCTTAAAATGCAACATAACACATTGAAAAAAAAAAAGAAAGGGAAAGTTCAGTATTACCAGCAATTCTTCTTCCTGATATTCATAGACTGGCTTTCCATCTTTGTGTTTTTCTATTATGGGATTCCGTACAACCTAGGGAGTGGAACAGGCTGGTATTAGACAATGCAGAAAGCATGGAGGACATTGCAGGATGGAGCTTTAGGAACATGCAGATCACATGCATAAGTACCATGACCATCCAGAAGTTTTCTTCAGGTTCATGGAAAAATTGTCTGTTCTTCTGTGTATGTAGGGATTTTGCTGGTTTTGTGGGACTAAAGGTCCTGAAAAGAAAACATATATGTAGGCACAGTTATTTATACACACTCACAGCAAGAAGACATATGACTGAGAGATTTAAGATACAGTGCTTGTGCCAACACAACAAGCCATGCAATCAGACTTCTTACCTCGTGAACTGCACTATAGCTTCACATAGCCCCACATTTCTAATTTTTTCATTCTTTTCTACTTCATTTGGGTGATAGAAGAGAATCTTCTTTTCTTCCTAAAGTTTGAAAAAAGAAGAATCCAAGTAAATGCATTTTAACAGAATCATAGTTAAAGAACATTGAGTACATGGTTTGCTTGATTTTTAACTTTAATCCCTGTATTTCCTAGGCAGAATTTTATCTTGTACCAAAATGGGCTTCTCTAATAATGAATAAAAGCATATTTAAGCACATTTAAGCAGTCAGTCATCCCATGATATCTCAAAATACTTTCTAAATTGAAGGCTATTGAAATCACGGGCCCTAGTCACTTCTCAGCTAGTTCAAAGCAAGGTGAGCTTCAAAGCCAGATCAAAGCAAGACTACTTTCAAAGCCAGCTCATATTGCTCCAGGTCTTGTCCAGTCATGCTTTCAATACCTCCAAAGATGGAAATTCCACAATCTTTCCAGGCCCTGCTCTCTCCCTTCACACTTCACCATGAAGAATGTTTTTCTTCTTTCTCATCAGAATTTCCCTTGCTGGAACTTCATCCATTATGTCTCATTCTTTCACTTCAAGAACCTGACTCCACCATCTCCAGCCATCCTTCAGGCTGGTGAAACTGCCCTCAGACCCTCTTCCACGTCCTCTGTTTTTCAGGCTGCACAAATATAGTTGAAGATTCTCCTGGTACGTCACAGATTGGCTCAAGGGCTTTTCACTGGGCTTGCTTCAGCTTGTCAGTATTTTTGCTACCCTGGAAAGCCCTGGAGGAACATAGCACCCATCAGCAGTCCCACATTTTGTGGAAAGGGGGAAGCAATCTCTCCACTGGCCCTGCTGAGACATAGCCTGGCTCGCCTGGCTCCACTGCCACAAGCACTGCTGATTCACTTACGACCTGTTGGTCACCAGACCTCCTGGTCCTATTCTGCAAAGCTGCTTCCAACCAGTCAGCCCCCGACCTGCCATGGTGTGTGAGATTATTTCACCCCACACATGGGACTTTGCCTTCACTGAGCTCCACCAGGATTCTGCTGGCCCATTCCCTGGCTCGCCAAGAGTCCCTCCAGAACACCAACGGCTTCCCCGCGTTGGACTCACCCAGGAGCTTGTTGAGGGCACACTAAGCCTCACTGTCTTGTCACTACCAAGTATGTAAGTACTGCTCTGTTCAAAAACTATTACGTCTGAAGATTATCACACAAGCCACACAATATGCTGTTTTCTAAAGCTAAAAACTAGAACTTCTTGAGTTTACTTATTAAGGGGTCACAGCGGCAAGCGAACACCATCAGTAACTTGAATTTAACGAAGTAGCCTGTAACAGTAACCATATTGTATCTACATCCATAAAGTTATTTTTAGAGAACGTTACAGCATCAGTAAACTGTCCAGTTCCCCATCTCCAATACAGGCCCTGCTGTTACTGCTTCTGTTCGGTCTGAAGCTGAGACGGACCCGTTGTGGGCGCTATCGGTCCCGGCCCCGCTGCCACCCAAACCCCAGGAGCGGCTGAGGGCCGGGAAAGCCGCAGCTCCGGCCGCCTTTGTCCGGGGCCGCTCCCGGGGGCAGCGCCAGGCCCGAGGCAGGGCCAGCCCAGCCGGGAGGTGCCTGCTGCCCCCGCAGCCCCGGCCGCGACAGCCCCCGGTACCTCTCCCTCTTTGGGCCCCAGCTTGGGGTTGTAGATGAAGAAACTGAGGAGGGTCGGAGCGAGCTGCTTCTCCTGGCCGGCCCCCCCTGCCGCCGCCATCCTGAGCCTGGGGCCGGCAGCCGCCAGACACCATCGGGAGCGGCCCGAGGCCGCCGCGGCACCGGCACCAGCCCCGGCCCCGCCGCGCCCGCAGCGGCCCCGGCCCGGCCGCCGTCCCGCCTCCGCCCCGGAAGAGCAGGAGCGGCCGGGAAGCGCTCCCGGTACGGAGCGGGCGGACCCGCAGCGCCCCCGCCAGACACGGCGTGCAGCGGAGCGGCGGCATCGGGGAGCCCGGGCAGAGGAATCCAGGGCGTCCCGGGAGGTCCCGGTGTTCCCTCAGTGAGGGGCTCTGCGGGGACCTCGAGCAGGAATCACAGATCCCTGGCGGGGCACAGCCCCTCCCGGGCAGCCCCACGGTTCACCCCCCTGCAACTCGTTCAGGGCAGCTGGAAAAAGTAGAAACGATTTATTTTTAGAGATAGAATTCGAGGTTTGAAAGATGAGATCAACAAGTTTGAGTATGTTGAAAGAAATGTCATCCAGCATGACACAAGACAGGTAATCCTTTCACCATAAATAGATATATGATGTCTGTTCTGATTATTTTTCAGGTTTTTTTGTCTGGTACTTTTAAGGTAGTGGCATTTAACTAATAAAATAAGCTATTCTATTAGTTCTCAGTTCCCATTTTAAAAAAAAATTCAGTGTGAACTAAATTAGAAGTAAAACCAGCTACATGGTAAGAGATTCACCACATTGCTTCTCTATAGGAGTATGAAGTTTAGGAATCAGAATAAACTAAGGTTCATAATTACTTAAATACTTGGGCAAAGTATAAAAGATATAATTGAATTTCTCATTCCAGGAGGTCGTTTAGAAAAATGTACTGGTAGAAAGAATTCAGTTTAGAAACAAAACAGTTATTTCTTAATTTTTTTGCTTGTTTTTTTTTCTTTTGTTATTATTTCAGTTGCTGTCATCACTCTTAGTTTATATTTAATTTCAGCACTAGTAGCATCATTCCAGATAGTCCTTGTCTATCTCAGCAGCTGGTGTATTCCTTGTGAATCCAATCCAGTGCAGTAGGACCACTGTGTGGAATAGAGATGCTGTAAGACTGCAGCAATTTAATATTTAATGTCTGTACTCAAAAAGTGAGTGGTGTAAGCAAGAGAGCTGACCACTGTTTCCCCCGGGCTGCTGCAGGGCTCTGCCACGTCCCTTGTGCCATGGCTGCAAACCCTCCTGGTACCTGGCCTGGAGGAGGCAGGAGCTTCTGTGAGGGCCAAGAGGCACAAAATAGAGGTGTTGGCTCCCCTCAGCTGGCCATGCTGAGCCCTCAGACTGCCTCAGCAGGGAGTTTGGATGTGTGAGTTTGTGTGCAGACTCCCTTTCATGGCTGCAGAGCTCCTCACCACTTTGGGTGTCACCTTCCTGCCTGTACGTGTGGTGTTTAACCCAAACCTTGTAAGAGCTGAGCAGCATCCCCTGCGTGGACTGGACGGGTAGGAAGGACACAACAGTCTGAGCCACAGCATTCCCAGACAGTTACAGGAAATGGTTCCAAAGCTGCAGAGAGAATCTGCTTTATCATTTCATGCAGGTGTTTTCAAAGAGGCCACAGCAGAATGTGACTCCTGCCCCTTGCCAGCAAAGCAGGATGAGGGAAGGCCCTGCTGTACTGGGCTCCCCAGGGCTTCCCTGAGCAGGCTCTGAGGAAGCATCAGGCTAAATGTATCAGGATAAGATGTCTACATACAGTAATTCTTGTTTTCTACCCTGCAGCTCTGAGTTTAAATTCAGCAGTGTGTGCAGATCAGCCCTTTCTTTAACAGTCTGTCCATTTGAAGGCTGCAGGATTGAATACGTCAAACAAAAAGAGCAGTTCACCTCCTTGCTTCTGCAGGCAGGGATGAGGTGGGGATCAGGACTGCCTGCCAGAGGGGAAGTTAATTTCTTTATGCTACTCACTTAAAGCAGAATGTGGAAATTCTTAAAATTGGTGGTATTGATAGTCAAGTTAATTAATGTATCATCAAAGAAATTATGAAACTACAGTGACTGTAGATTTTGGGTTGTGTTGGTTTAAATATTTATATAGTCGTTTATAAATATTTAGATGTGTGTTTGGTCAGGACTTAACAAGATGGAGATTCTGAGCTGTGACTAAGGTGCCTGTTTACTGCTGTAATACAAATACTGGTGCAAGGGTTATGTTGTGGAGGCATGTGCAGCTGGACAGTGGGGACTCACTGTAATTGGTGATTGCTAAGGAAGGTGTTTCCTTGCAAAACGTTCCCTAGAAACGGGATTAATATATATATAGTGATTGATAAAATAAAATTCTGCTTGTTGAAACCTCATTTGTAATTTGACATTGCTTCTGGTGGAAGTATTTGTGAGACTCTACAAAGCGTAAGTGATAAGAGATTCAATTAAGTTATTACATTTCTAATGTACTAATTTAACAGGACAAGAAGAAACTTCGATTGTGGTTCCAATTTCATCCCATCTTCTTAATTGTATGTGCAGTAACACCACACCTTGACATTTGCAAGGTGGCATCAGATCACCCTGAGTTTGAAATGCGATTCCTAGCCCATGATTATGTAAAATTAAACTGCTGCATAAGTACATTGGGAATTTGCAGGACAACCCCTGCATCAAGAGGCAAGCAATTAACAGCTTCATGACTGCTTTCTAATTTATTTTTAAAATAATATAGGAGCAAGAAATAGTATTGTGTAGGCATATGTTTTGGTTTGTTGAGCCTATTTCTGGATACTATTTTTGGCATTTCCGTCAGCTGCATAGTAGCAGACTTAACAAAAAGGTATACTATAAATCACTCCGGGTGTTAGAGCTGACAGCTTTAAATAAATACAGCTGACAGCTCAAATAGCTGCTCCATTGACAGTATGTGGTCTAAATGTGTTAACAAATGCGTAGACTCAGCAGTTTGGGATTAGTTTAGCAAATAAATTACAAAATAATGCTGTGATCCAGCAAAAAGCACAATGCCTGTGTATCCCTGGTCTGCAGGCTTTGTTAACACTGTCCCAGGTCTTTGAAGCTCTCTATGAGAACACAACCCTGCAGCTGGAGCAGGGCTCCTGCTAAGACAGCACTCGCCTCCCCCAGATTCCTTCCCAGTGTGGTGTCAGGGAGTGCGAGCAACAATGTGAGTGTGGTGGTGAGTAAAGGTGGTTTAATAATGGATGTATTTGCTTTGCAGGGTCAGGGACTTCATAAAGGAAGATGGTAACCTTACACTAGCTTGGGTTATGACTGAGGATACAAAGTTGCTGAGTAGCAATAAAAAGCTGCTTTCATGCAAAACTTGAGATATTTAAATGTTTTGGTTTGTTTAATGTGTTGCTACTACTGGGTCTGTAGTACTTGTGAGAGAAAAGCTGGGACTAGAGGATGAAGGGGATAGACTGTTAAAAGGATTTCAGCTCTGAAGTTGAATTATATTAATGAGTTAATTATTTGCCTGTTGATTACTGCAAGAAATGAGAATTACATGAAGAATTATGTCAGTGCGACATATTTAAGGCATGGCATTTTTTGTGCTTAGAGGTTGAATAGAGCTACTGTTTATTCTTTTATATTTTAGTCATTCACAGACAGGATAGCATGGCACAGGGAACACAGCGTACATAATGTGAATGTGGAATGGAACTCTCTAGACCTCTATTTTAATGTAATCACAAGTATTCTGGTGGTCTCCAAAAATGTATTTTTGTAGTAGTCGTGTCTAGTGAATAATTTCAGTGTGCAATGTACAAGTAGTAATTCTCATAACTAGTTGCAACTTCTGTTGCCATCTTGAAGTGTGATTGTCAGTGGTGGCTGATTTCTGACTGCTGCCTTTCGTTTCAAATTGTTGTGGTGAATGCAGTAGTTTGATGCAGCCTTTATTTCCATCATGTTCATTAAAAATATGTTTATACAAAATGAGGACCCACATCAGTCTGTTAAACGGGAGTTAAATATGGTTGATATCTTTAGTTTTTCCTTCCTTGTCAGTCAATAAAACCCTGACCAGGAGCTTTCTCAATTACAAGTGCCTACTGGAAGCAGCTGGAATTCTACATGCCATGTCTCCAAAAGGAGTATTTTGGTTTAGGCCACAGAGCAGACAAGCGTCTTTGTCAGAGAGTAAGTCCAGTTTATCACTATCATGTGTTACAAGAGAATTCCAAAGTATCATCTAGCGTTTCAAGGATCCCAGGGAAGGGATAAGTTGTTTTAACTTTACAAGCTTCTTTCACTTCAGAAATCCTACAAGTCAGCAAGTGTTTCTTTACTCAAAATGTTCTCCCACAAAGAGCAATGGGGGAGCAGTGGGGATCTGCTGGGGGAGGTGCTGTACTACCAAGGTTTTTTAAGGTACTTTTGTCCTGATGGAAATGCATGGCAAGAGTCTTTAACTGCAATGTTTTGGATGTCAGAGAGATCTCAGAATATCTCTAGTAAAGTGTATTTTTTTTTCTGTTTGGTGCTGTAGTGCAAAACGTATACAATAGTAAGTTATAAATGGATAATTGAGACATGTTTTGGATTAGTAATGAACAACAACATTTTTCTGAAGCCTTTACATACAAATTAGTTAAAATTTCACACGTCAGGCCAAGAAGTGGTTCCCTAGTCCTTTTGTTTGTTGCCTCTTGGTTGAACCTAAGTACATTTTGTAGTACAGATGTTTTATAGGAACTTCAGATGCAGACAGTTAAGGTATATTCTTCTTCCTGGGAAATGAAGGAGATTCTAATTTCACTCACAAACTTGTTGAGGGCCAGGGCACTGCAGGAATCCTCTGTCCACCTGTGCCAGTGTCCTGCTCCACAGGTTACATCTTGGTAGAGAGTAACAGAATTTGTACTTTGCCTCTGGGTTTCTTTGTCGAGGTTCATGGTACAAAGGCTGAGACACTGAGGTGAACTAGAGCTCAGAGTGTAACAGCACCTGGAAAATTCTTTATTTCCCATGCATTTGCCTGCCTGATGCAATGTGATTAGTCGAGGTCAGGACACTTAATTGTCAGTGAAATGGAGAGTAGTTTGTTTGTTACTTACATGTGAACTACTCCAAGACCCTTCTGTCATCAGACTGATTTCACTGCCAAGAACTCACTTTATTTCTTGTGAATATCCTGTGACATCCACCCTATGCTATGAGAATCATCATGGGTCAGTTCCTCATGGTCAGGCCCTCGGCTTCTAAATCTGAGTAGCTCTATTTAAGTCACTCATACTCTAGAAATTTATGCCAGGTGAGCCTATTTCATAATATTAAAAAAACCCCGTCTTAAAATTCAATGTTAATTTTTTTATCAGTTAGTATGAATTTTGCACAGTAAGAGCAAAGATGTGAGGGCCAAATGAAATTCTCATGTGCACTGAGTCTACCAACTTACAAACAACTTGTGTGGCAAGTTAAGCTGCTTGAAAATATTTTGAAATGGGACAAAAAAATCAGTTTTCACTTGTCAACTGTTAAGAATTGTGGATTAATATATACATTTTTTTTTAAAGGCAGTAGATGTTTCTTGGCTGGGTTGCCAATGCCTGGCTCCCAAAAGAGTAAATACCTACTGAGAGCACATAAGGGAATCCTTAGGGAGGAATCTGTGTGGAATTTGTGTTGGTGTAGTTGTGTAGGGTGCCTTGGAGAATGGCATTGCATGAACTTTTCTTCACACTGAGTGAAGGAGAATTTTAATGTATTTGCTTTTGCTTTGATGACGAACATCTTTGAAAGCCAACAGAACATTTTTAATTACTCTTTTTTTTAGGTTTGCAAAATACAGTCTGGGAGAGGGCAAAGGGCCCAGTATATCAAAGCATCAGCTGTATGGACTGTGGGAATTGGGGGGTCTGAAAGATGCACTGTCCTTCTCACAAATGCATTCAGATTTGTTAGTCTCTTCCCCAGGCATTGCTGGTTACCTCATAAATAATTCAGTGTTGATATTGGTGATTTTATGCACAATTACCAATATTTGTAGAGACTTTTGAAAAGGAAAAAATACAGTTGATTTTGAATGTAATTGTTTGCAGCAAAGGAAGAAATGCATTGAAACTGCAGTGACTGAACTCTTCACTGTGCTGAAAAGGCTCTGCTTGTGTTCTGGTGACTCTGCAAGCTGTGTGTGTGTGACCTGCAGCACAACACTTGTTAATGTTGGCAAAGCATTGGGCTGTATAAATGCTCCATCAGAGCATCTGAACATCCCTCTTTTCTAATGACTGAATTGTTTGTTCACATAAAGACATTTCTTCAGCATCTCCAGAGGTGGTTGTGTTTGTGAAGGACATTTTTAATATGTCAGTCATAGCCCAGAAATACCAGGCAGAGGACATTGGAGCTTTCTCAACACGCATTTTTTACAATTTCTTCCTCCACACTATTAGTCCTCTCTGTTGAGAAAACTAGAAAATACCACCAAGAAGATATCTTTTGCTTCCCCTCTGCTTCTTACAACCTCACAGTTGTCTGAAACCTCAAGTCCACGTGGCTTTCCTTTTAATTCTTTTTGCAGGAAAGCATGTGGGTTTTACTCTCCTCATCTATTAAATGACTAATCCAAAAGAGTGCTTTGCAACTGCAACAAGTGGCAGAAGCCACTTCTTAAGCAAAAATGTATGACTGCTCTTCACCTGGAAGTCAGTGAGAGATTGTATCCTCACCCACCCTACAACTGTATCTGGGCTCCTAGTCTTTGATAAAGATCTGAGTGTTCTGAGAACATAGGGCTTAATCCAGGAGAAACTCCCACTAATTTCAAAAGATATATATGAAGGTCTGATAAGACCAAGATCTTGGAGGGATGAACATTTTTAGTTTAAGAATTTAACATGTTTCAGTTTAGGAGTCAGAAAAACAGGCACAAGCTACAGTATATGAATAATTTTTATTTGTTTTTTTTAAGGGAAGTGTCTGCTAAAATAAAGTTAAAACATGGTGAGTGGTCCACACAATGAAAAAAAAATCAGTAATCAGTGTTTCATTTTGTTATTAAGGCAATGAACAAATAACAGACACTGTCAAGACAAATAAGGGACTTCTGATTTTCAAGGGTTTGGAGTGTCTCGTGCAGATTCATCCCAGTTCTATCTTGTTTGGTCCTTTTGAATCTCTAAGCCTGCACCATTTCCTGGAATTCTGTGAAAGATAAGAGATTATTTACAGTAGAGATACTGACATGAAAGGATTAGGAGTAAAAGATTAGTAACCTATCAAGAGATTTACAATAGGAATGAACGGAAAACAGTTCCCTGACAGATGACCGGAGAAGAAACGTATGGAAGAGAGGCATTGCCTGAACGTCCTCTTCTAAACAGCAGATGGAAAGGCAGTGTTTGGCTGACATTTATAAGGAGTAATAAAGTATTTAGGGTAGTTTTACCCTTCTCTGTTTAAAAATACTGGAATGGCTTATGTAGAATTTGAGTAAGAAATAGTTAAGAGAGGAACTAAAAAAAATGAAATGTAAAGCCATGTGTTTTGTTAGCTGTTTGTAATGCTGCCATAGTTGAGAAGTGTTGATTTAGAGCACAGTCTAAAGCCAAAAAATTGTGCAGTTGCTTGTGGTATGATCCTGGAGTATTGTGTTATGCAATAAGATACGTTTATTGAAAGGTCTTTTAGATGTTTGGCTTCAGTGAATTACTGTCTGATCAGTCCTGTCCTGAATGACTATATTAGTATATGGATTGCTTCATAAATCATGTGTGTTTATTCTGGCATAGTTCCTAAGGAACTGGATTTAATTCCTTCCAAAGAAAGAAACAGAAGAGCTCTGTCCTGCTGGTGCAGTGAGCTGGGGAATCTGCATGCCAGCACATTCCCTGCGTGCTATTCCCTAAGCCTCTTTCATGCTGGCCTGGGCACTTGCTACTCTCACAGGGCAGTGCCATTGGCTGCCAGCCTTTTGTGTGAGTGTGCTTCGTGTTCAAAACAGGCCTCAGAAAAGGGAATTAGGAGATCAGCAGGTTTCTGCACTGAGCAGCCATTAAATCCCACCAGCATTTCCAGCGGTGAATGCAATCTGCTGCTTCCTAGAACAGCTGCTTCTTCCTGTCTGGTCCTTACCCTGCCACTGAAGATAAATAGCATCCAGCAGATCCTGTTGGGGGATCTTGTACTGGAGTAGTGACATTTGATCATTCTGTTCTCCTTATTATGCACAACAAATATTGACCTATGTGCTGCTGGCTCCTGCATATTGAAAATGTCAGTCAGTGACTCGTGGAATTTCTGTTGGGAAATAGCTGCTGTAAATGAGCTGCTGTGTGTGCTGTTGGTTCTTCTGTGGACAGCTGGTCCCTGTTCTTGATATTACATTTGTGTATTACAAGTGGTACCAGTGCTACTTACATCAGTCGGGGGAGGAGAAATAAGGGGCAGTTCCCTTCAGAACAATTGGAAATTTGAGAGTGAGTAGCAACAGGAAAGTTCCTCGGGGTTTTTTAATTTGCTTGTGCCAAAGGAGTTGCAGAGATAAACCTGCAAGACCAGGGACCATTTCCACCTTTAAAAGGTTGCTGCTGCAAGGGTTTCAGTAAAATCACTGGAGGTACATTAATGTACCATCAAAATAAAAGAGAATCACACATCATTACAACACACCTCGAGGAGCCTCGTTCTGCATTTAAGCAAGTCAATACCTTCAGCCCCAATTTTCCCATCCCCATCATGATCTGCAGCTGCTAAGAAGGTCTTGGTTTCTGAGGTGGTTAACACCCTGGCTCCACACTCAAATCTCTGAAGGAAATACCTTGGAAGAAAACAACTTTGGTTTAGATTTTCACACAGTATTTTTTTTCTAAGCTTGTTGTATAATCAAACTGATATCTATCTCTACATCATTTACCACAATAGCCAAGTCCTTCAAACACTGCTTCGTTTGAGAAGCTAAATCTTAGCTGTATGTATTTCTCTTTTGTAAGTCCAACCCTGACACAATTGATTCTGATGTAAAAACCCAGCTCCAGGGAGTTATTTTTTTCTATACTAAGCATCAAAGGCAGGTATCACTAATTTGTTTTTCTCTGTAGGGCTTATCTATTTAAATACAAATTTCACAATGTGCTGTAGGTTTTATCAACATTTAACATAACTTGTGTTCACATTTCCAGAACAGTTCTGGAAAATAAAAAGTGCTGATTGTTTGATAACCTCTAAATAGTTAGTAAAATCCTTACTTGAGCTCATCTTCCTCAATAAAGCCACTTTGATCATTGTCGAGAATCCGGAAGATCTCCTTGAGCTGGCTGCTACTCTTTTTAGACATCCCACTGATCTGAAAGAATTTTTTGGGACTAAAGGAATCTGGAGCTGAAAATAAATTAATAAACAAATTAACCCCAGACCACTTTGTTCACAGTTCCTAAACGGCCCGAGGACGTTGCTTTGTTACATGATAATTGTTCTAAGCTTGAACAGTAGATGAAGCCTGTCAAGGCATAAATGAATTTGCCCTACTGCCCCATACCCACCTAAACATCAAACAAAATCACGTGGGGATAAGCTGCAAACTGCCAAGAGAAACACGTTATGAACAAACATTCTGTGACAGCTGAGTAAAGAGATTACAGAAATCAGTTTAAAGTTTGCACTTGTTCAGTATTCCTTCAGGCCTGAGTTAAATTTGCCTTTTGTTACACAAAATAATGGATTCGAAGAGTTTGAATTGTTTTCCTCACCTTGGCAGTCCCGCAGAGCAGCAGCAATATCAGAAGGGCTTAGAATGTCTGTGAGGCTCATTTTAAACCTATGCAAAAGAGTATATTGCAAACAGAGTTGAGAAATGCAAATGCATCTTACAAAAGAAATTGTTTTTCTTGTGTTTTGAAGAATGCTATAAGGATAACAAGACTTCTATGAGTAGATTAATCTAATTGATCAAACTAGCATCTCTGCTATTCCTAAACAAATGACAAGATTTAGTACATTACTTCCTTAAAAACAGCAGTTTTTAACCATTAATTTAATTTTTAACCATTAATTTAATAATTAGTCTTACTGGAATGCAAGGTATCTGGCAACACAAATAACAGTAGAGGCAGTGGGAAAAGGAAAGGCAAAAAAGTTTGCTTCTCTTGTCTCCCCCACCAGCTTTGAAGAATAAAAAGAAAACTGATACTTATCTATCTAAGGTCCATCTGTACGTAATTCCAACAAGTAAAAGAAAAATCTTAGAACAATGGTTATTGTACTTACTACTGGTGCAGCTCTGCACAGTAATTTCATTTAATTATTCTCAAGTCAGCTGCTCACCTTTAGAGTTTTCTCAGCTAAGTAAAGGAAAAATAGCTGAGGAGACACCAGGCAAAATAGCAATGTTGGCTCTGCTTGCTACTCTGTCTTATAAAGGATTCAAAAGGTGACAATAACCACTGCTTAGGTTACACTTTCATGGATCAAGTGTTTGAATTGAGACCTGGCTCAAATTTCTTCCTTAACTAATTAAACTTTTCTTTCTATTTATATCCTAAGATAATATGGACAAGAAGAACATTTTATTTTTATAAATACACTATTGTTTAATTAAGTACAACTCTGCCATCAAAACAATCTTTCATTCTCCAAGTATGTTAACAGGTAACCTCTGCACCTGTAAGTCTCTCCTCAGAAGAGACTCCAGCAGTCAAATCCTTAGGAAAAGAAATGAGTTTGTTTTCCCTAAGTCTGTTGATCATTTGGAATGTGTAAAGGAGGTTGGAGATGAAAGATCAGAGGTGACAATGTGTCATTCTGACAAAGATGACTTGTCATCAAGAGAGGGGAAAGCAAGCCCTAATTTGAGTGATCTTTCTACAGTAAGATTCATTTCATACTTCCTGACCATGTTCTAAATTACAGAAACAGAAACCAAAGCCTTCAGTGGCACAAAACTATGTACTGGGTAAAGCTGAATCAAGTTGACCTTGCTGTCAGTATTCCTGGAAGATTTTGTATAATCAGGTGGCCTATGTAATAATCCATTTTGAATATTTTAAATTACATGACATCAATAACAGACTATTATTATAAATAATAGTTGTAGTAAAAATCAGACTTTTTTAGTGTGGAGATGAATTTATATACATCTTATAACACACACTCTCACAATCTATTTCCTTAATATGACATTTAAATTGTAGGTATAAATAAGTGGTGGTTTGTTATATATTTCAAGAGCATTAATTTTGGAACAAAACCCATAAGAAAATTCATAACAGCAGATATGAGGTTTTCCTTCTCAGACAAAAATCTATTTCCAGATTTAAGCAGGTTTATGTGGACAAAATTCTAGGATACAGGCCAATAAAGCTCACACGTGTTTTGGTTAGAGTTTATTGTGTAACAGTCTATTATGGTATCTAAAGTAATGTTCTCTTACTAGATGAACATTGCTTTATTTTTCATTGATGGAGATGGTCTGCCAAAGAGGTAATATTTTTTTATAGTATCAACAGTTGCAAATTGTACTCACAATGAGAGTAGTAGTATATTGAGTAGTATATTTAAACCCTGGTGTAAGTGAATGGACTGCAGTGACTTTACTTCTGCTTGGTTTAATGATAGTGAGAGAAGTGTCAGTCACAGCAATTGTTCCATAGCACTGTTTGAATTATTGTAGAGAAATACAAGGTGTGTTACAATTAGTAACATGAAAAGCAGACATAATGTAGCAATACTTTTACCCTTTTTGCTACATCCTTTGTAAGCAAGAGAAAGTGGCGTAAACCACAAATAACCAGACTTGCCTTTGGTCCCAAATACCAGGAATCTGGTAAGGAAACAATGCTCCCTTCTATTGCTCCCAGTAGGAAAACTGGTTATAGTACACTGGAAGAACCCTTTCCTGTTAAACCCAAGGACCATGGGCTATGGTGCATTACTATTGTCTGACTAAAACAAATTAAACAATGCTGATTTGTAAAAGCTGAAGATCTGATCTCAGACCTTTTGGTATTCTTTCCATTTATCTTCTTCATTCAGTACTATATATTCATGTTGCTTTCTGGTTGAGATTTCCATGATATTATGGTCTAGCAGGCAGTGGCAGTGATAGATCTTTCTCCAGAATCACTCTGAAATAACTTTCACCCTTGTAGGTACCTCTTTCCACCCCATGTGAGTTTTCTATTATGATCATCTTAAGTTGACATGAGTTTGAACAGAATGGTTCTTTTACTGATTCCTCTTGTCATTTTTACTGCCAAGATGTTTCTAGAGAAAAGGAGGTTTTTTAGACCTCTGTGATAGTACTTTATTGGAGACTTCTTTATTTCTGCTGGATCCTACACAGTGCTCATTGAACTTCTTGCTTTGTTTGAATGTTTGACTTGCCATCCAACACTAATTAGTAACAGACAGAATGAGGAAATTGAAATGAAGTAGAGAAAAATGACAAGATAAAGGTCATAATGCTCAAGCTCAAAATATGTCTGCAACTAATTCAGGCATTGCATTAAAATATAAGCACAGGTGTTCAAAGTATGACATGTGGTTACCTCGTACACTGCCTTGGCACACAGGGGGGTGAGCTGTTCTTGTATCCAACAGGAGTAAAGTGGCCAGAATTAGGGTTATGTTAAAATATGATCTCAACCAAAAGTGAGCTAATTGCTGTTATTGCTTACAAAAGGATTTTTGAATGTTTGAAATTTAACACTGACAACAAAAGTGATGCTAATCCTGGCTAAAAGATGGTTTACAAAAGATGAAAAAGAGCTGAATTTCAGAATCAAGTTGATGTCACTGTATATTGATACAGGTGGGAATCTAGGGTTACTGGGTTTTATTTATTTATTAATGACACTTCATCTGAAGTACAGGGTTCCCTCCACTGTAATTAGAATACAATAATCAGGGATTAGGATATTAAGGGATGTTTTAATGAGATAATTTATTTTACAACTAAATTATCTGCTTTTCTTATTTCTGGAGTATGTGTTATCCTGGGTGATTGTAATTATTTTATTCATTCAAAAAGTTAGATCAATAAAAATGATTTTTTAAAAGATGTTATGCAAATAATGTAATGCTATAAAGAAAATCCCTAGTAATAAATTCCCTAACGCTGCTAGGTAATGGGCAGTTATCAAAAGTGCAAAATATGGCACAGAATCTGAGCATTGCACAATTTCCAGGAATGTTTAACACTTGTTCCTATGAAATTCAAGAAAAAATCACTAATTTTTCAATGAGTTTATTTGTTTTGGGTTTTTTTTTGCTCTACAAGGGACGTCTGAAAGCTCTATTGGGTTGTTCATCTGAATATTTATGTACTTGTTGATCTATTGTTTTCACCTGAGGTCTTTATTAAATAGTATTAAAGCCATTTTTGTTTTGTTTTGTTTTCAGACTTCCAGAATTAAACTTGAAGGTGTGGTTCTGAGAAATATACAACATTTATACTGCTAAGAATCTAAACATGTGAAACAATTGTCTTCAAATCAAGTACTATTTACTTCTCTAAGAATCAGAGGAAAGCTGTGTTTTGGTGAATCATTGACAGGTTGTGGACTAGTCTTGTCCCCTTTGTGTTCTGTTTGGCATCAAGGACACAGTTAATTAGCAGTGGCAATCAACCAGAGCCATGACTTCAAGCAGCTGCAAAAGAAACATCAGCAGTTGTCTCAGGTGAGATCAGAGGAGAGGTGTTAACCTGAGACCAGCTACAACAGTGTAAAGAGATGCTGTAGCAGCTGTTCTAAAACCCACACAACTCCATCTTTCAGCCTTGCTTGTGTCAGGGCCAATTGTATCATGATCCTAGATTACAGATTCTGCCTTTGTAATGAGTTTGGAAGTAACCAAAATAAGTACCCTGTAACCTGTGTGGTTGCTCAGCAGTGTTGATGTCTCAGTGATGATGGCAGAGAATCGTGATGTGCTTACAGCCCTAACCATTAAAAAGGACCTTAAAACAATATGAGATATATCCTGCCCCTTCCATGTCTCTTAAGGTACATGCTTTAATCATATAGAAATAATTGCAGAGTCTGATTAGGGTTGTTTCTTGGACAGTAGTATTTTACCATATTTAACAGAGAAGTTTGAGCACCTGGAGTAGTATGTGGTTTTTTGGCACTGTGCATTATTGGGATGCAGGATGGAAGCCAGGCCTCAGAAGCCTCAGTGACAAAGCTTTCTCTCCCTGCAGCAAGCAGAGGGTATTACCCTGAGCACAGAGCACAGGTCTGGACTGTAGAATCCAAGACACAAGATAGATCCTGTAGCACTGTGGGTCTGGAGCTAAGCCAGAGCAGGCACTTCTCTCACATTAGGGGAAATGTCACGTGTGCTTTACCAGCTCAAATGATGTCCTCAGATTCTGTGTGAGTGGAATGGATTTCTGGTTGAACATGACAGCAGAATAGACTGCCATAAGGGAGTAACAGTGTCACTAATTCACAGAGACTGGTCTGATCAGCATATTTTTTCACTTAAAAAACTGTCTTGGAAGATCTCTGCTAGCATTTGATATGATATGTGTTCGTCTTTAAATGCATTTGGAAGTGCTTCTGTGACTCAGTAACACTATTTTCTGTCTCTGATCCTAAATGTAATTGTCTAAGATGTTTCTGTCTGCTGCCAGCATTATAGACTTCTTCAAATGGAGTGGTCTTTCTTTAAGAATTTAAATTGTTCAGGTTTTCTGTGTATTTTCAGAATAATCATGCTCTAAGGTTGAAGGCTGTGAAATAATCTGAATGCTGCCTGTTGTGACATGTAAAAGATAAGTGGTGCTACTCTGCTGTTACCAAAGACCCTTTGCATGTGACTGCATTTCACTGTGCCCCACAGTGGATGAAGTCATGGTAGAATAAAGCAAATAGCACTGAGGTGCTTCCAACTCTTTCTATATTCCTGCCTGCCCTCACTGATATCAGTGGGATTCCTGCCATTAATTTCAGCAGTAGGAGGATGTGTAACCCTTAGTGAGGCATAAAGTGCAATTACCCTACAATTAGAGTTAACCTTATCATAAATAATCATCAAAAATCACCTCTTCAACAGAAGTGACCTTCTGAATAGAGGGAAGCTGGTGTCTAAATTCAGGCAAGCTCTTAAAACACATACACCAAGCATGTGACAAAATTCCATTGACAAAAGGCAACCACATATTTCGGGTCTCAGACCTCCAAATTTGTGATTCCGGTGGAATGTGCCTCATTTTAAGGGAGCTGTTTGGCAATGTGTATTTATGATCAGTCAGGAGTCTTTCCAGCTGAGACCTTCCAGGCACAGTTTGAAGAGCTTTCTTAAAGCACTCAAAAAATAGTTACACAAATTTCACAGCCTATGTGAGTGAGAGACACAGGAAAAGAAAGTAAGTGTATTCTTGTACATAGAAAACAGCATTTTCTCCACCAACCTGCTCAGTGGTAATACTGAAAGAAGGAAAGGTCTAAAAGCGTCTCTTGTCACAAGCTCTTCTTAACTTTCTGGAGCGATCAGTGAAGCTGATATCAGACTTACCTTGTCATTAATTTTTTACTGTTCTTAATGGAATGGTAAGTGGTGAAATTGTCTTAGATTTGTAGGCCTAGCAGACTAATCAGGGTGGAAGTAAATGTGGTTAAATAAAGGAGCTGCCTGCTATCTCAGAAGTTATCTGAGCTGTCTGGGCCTCTCTTATTTAGCTATTAATGTTGGTACAATGCTTGAAAATCTCCTGGTGACCCATATTGCATGATGAAAATATGAAACATAATATCAGCTGAGATACAAAACATTTTCTGACAATAGTGAGAGTTTTAAGTCCTGCAATCAGGCTACACTTACTAATTCTGCAAAATTTCCTTTTTTAATTGCTCACCTATGTGACATTGAAAGAATGAGTGTCAATTTATCAGATGGATAATTTTTTTTCACTCTTAAAGGAAATTCTTCAATATTAGGACCTGCTTCATTCATTTGAGTTAATGGAAATATATTTTTGGCTAATTTATAAGTCATGAACGTTTTATTGAGCATTCATTGAAGTCTTGTAGATGGCTTTAATTTTGTGTAATATGATGATTTCACCAACATTGTATTGATATTTCCTTCCTTCTCCATAATGTCTCATCAAAAATGTGTTATGCTTCAGCAGATAATTTTGAATTTAAGATTTTTCATCTCCAAATACTAAAACATCCTAAACAGCTCCAACAAATCAAGTGTGAGACAGTTGTCTACCAGTTTTTGCAAAATTAGTGTCCAAGAACAGAATTATCAAGAGTTCCAAATTTTAAAGGAATATGTAGGAGCAACTATCTTGTTGGATGTATAGTGTTTGGGATGGTTAAAGCCATTAAGAATTGCTCTGCCTGGAATCAATTCAAGCAGCTGGAATTCCAGTTTAACTTCTCGGCAGTGGAACAATAGTGCCATCGGGTGGGCACAAAGGTGAGTAATTCCTTGGAGAATTTTGGATGTATTGCTATTTCAGTAATCTAGATTCGTCCTGGTTATAGATGATCTTAAATTGGTGGTTTAATTGGTGCTAGGTCCTGCCATATCAGGACATATTCACTCTCTGAAACATAATCAGTTGTGTAAAGAATGACATAAAAACATTAAATAGACACCTTGATTAAATACCACTGATATCAGTCACAGGTTTTACACCTGGACATTTTATTAATTCTATTTTTTTCCAACATGTGCTAGCTATTTATGCAAATATTGAAAATTCAGTGGCCCATAGAGATGCTTTAAATTTCTCCTCTTACTATTTTTATTTGTATCTTACTATTTTTCGTTTGTATCTTTAATGCCCAAAATACAGATGAGCGGATGAGCTGGATTCCAGTTCAGTCTCCCAGTGATATAGACCTTCTGCTTAAAACGTGGCTTAAGTAGTGCTTGCACTACTTTAGGTGTTTTCCAGCAATATGAAATCACTTGCCAACAGGCTTTTGTGACCTTCCAGGCTACGACATGTGTAAATAAATAGTAGGCTTGCAATAAGAAAGATTGTTTATGGCACAGGTATCTTGGTCTTTATCTTGATTGCTTGTTAAGATTTGATCAGAGCTTGAAACTCTGAAAAATAAATAAAAGAATAATAAAATGGGACCACATTTTGTAGTCACACAGTTTAAAAATTACTTTCTTAATGTTTAAAGTTAAAATGCGAAACTAATGATGCTTTTTCTGATAATCATTCCTTAAAGGTAGCACACTGTGTAGTCATAGTACTAGATACTTGAGGCAAAGGTAGTGTTGCATTTAAGTGTCCCACTGCACCACAGTTCAGGAGTGAAAAATGGTGAAATTATTGGTTGATCTTAGGTTCCAGTCCTGAAAAAAACTCCATAGATGAGAAAAGGGACCAGCACCAGTAGCCAGGGGCAGGACCAGTTCCTGTTCTAGATTCTCTCTACAATACAGAGCAGATCTGAGCATCTCATCCATAACATGCAGTGCATGGAGCAGAGCAGCTGCCTGGAGCTGCCATTAGGAAGTCTCCAAGGCAGGTATTGTTCCTTTTACTGAAGGCAATCTTACAATCCACTCCAATTTTGCCATCTCCATCACTATCCCCTGCTGCCAGGAATGTCTTGGTCTCAGCATCAGTCAGAGCTCTGGCGCTGGCAGAGAAATTCTTCAGGAAAAGTCTGTTAAAGGAGACAGGACAAATGACTGAGACATACTCAGTACTGAAAGAATTTGGGATTTAGTATTGGTAATAGCTGTAAAATGTCAAGCCTCATTCAATTCTGAAGACTGTTTTAGTGGCACAACTTCCTCTAAGTTCAGTGAGGGTAAGGGTAAGAAAGTAAGAGGATGCTGCACCACAACATGTAAAAATGCTTAATGGCATCTTGGTTTCGTTGGATTAAAAAGGCAAAGTTAACACTGGCTCTGGAGTGGCAGGAGTCATCTTCCCTTCCTCGTTATCTTCCTTCTTCTTCCTAAGATGCAGATTCTTGAGAGTGAGAAGAATTTCTCTAACCTTACTTTTAACTTCAAAGCTGGATGAATGATCTGGAAGGTAGAATTCATGTGACAGAAAGAAAGACAAGAGAAAAATAGCCCTTTGAATTCAGTCTAGTAAAGAATCTTGCAATAATAAGTAGCAGCTGTAGCAGAACTGCTATTTTTATCTTCACAGTCTGTCAGTTATCACTACATGAAACAAGTTTTTTCAGTGCTGTCAGAGAGTTTTCTCGTTGTGATCCAGCCTTGCCTTTGTTATTTGACTTGCAGCTCCTCCAGCACAGGCACTCACACATGTGCACCCCACCTCCCCCACATTGTCTCATCCAGAGAGACAGAAGGAAAGGGAGTATTTCTGATCTTGTGTTTAGATGACAAAACACAATCTTGTTGGTAACTCATTTTTTAGATTTACTTACTTCAGTTCCTCTTCCTCAATAAATCCACTCCTGTCCTAGTCAAGAATGCCAAAGTGGTGACTTCGTCTTTGGACTTGAAGTTGCCCCACTTTGACAAAAAAGGTTTTGTAATCAAATGAGTCAGCAACTGAAATAAGCAGGAAGGGGTAGAGGAAAGTAGTTAAAGATCTGGAATGAAAAAAATTAGCTTTTTGGTCGAAAAGCAGCAAACTGTTCTGCAGTACAGTGAGGGTCATTACAAACCCCAAGTAACAATCTTTGATTTTCCTGAGCTTACATCAGATTAATGGCACTTTTCCATCAATGATGTCTCAAACCTAGGAATATAAATAACAGCTCTGGTCTTCATCATGCAAGAACATACATTTGTAAATAGATACTTCACTCAAACATAAATTCACAGAACTTGATGGTAAATATTGTACTTGTATTGAAATCAGCAGTAGTTTTGTTATTATTCTCTGAAAAAAACAGGATTTCTGCTTCAGGACTTCAGCCATTGGTTTTTTCCATGTTTAATATTGCTACAATGGACAAGTGATGATGGGTTCCTGTGACTTGGCTGGCAAAGATTAAAACTTGCCTCTCTTCCATTCCCTTGCCTCCTTTATCTCTTTTTGAAACAGCCCTTTCTGCTTCTGTTGGAATTGGGACCTTGGGGTAGTGAGGACAAAGGAATTTGATAGATAAACTGAAAAGCCAAATTTAAACCATAAATATTACCTTTACAGCTCTGTAGGGCAGCAGCAATTTCAGCTTCTGTCAGGATACCAGAAAGAGCCATGTCAAAGCTACTGCAAAATGAAGGGCACTGTGGGGTAGAGTTCCCACTGCTCCTGCTCTCCCAGCCCGTGGTGCCCAGGAGGACAGACAGGTCTCACCAGGAGGGCAGTTGCAGCCCAGGTCCAGGGCAGAGCAGGGGATCTACCCTGCAGCAGCCAACTGCTCCATCCTTTCGTTCAGATACATTTCCTGCATCTGACTCACTGTTATTTCTAGTTACTTCTTCAGGTGCCCAAGCTGAGGGCAAACTCAAATGTATTTATAGAACTCCCCGATTTGGGGATCTCAGGTTATTTCCATGCATTCTTTCTGTGAATTATTATGGTATCTTCTAAAGCTCCAGAGGAAAGATTGAACTCACCTTGCCCCTTAGTTTCCCCCAAAGCCAAGAAAATTTTGTAAGGTAAAAGATCTGCAGAGTCCTCTTGACTTAATTCTTATTCAAATGACAGAGATAACTACTTATATAGATTTTAGTTAAGTCCTCTTGACCTTTTACAGAAGTCCCAGAGCCACGTGATGGCTCAGATACCCCAGGGATATGTTACTGTGGCTGACAAGACGTGCTAGCTAATCAGATTGATATTTATATCCCAAAGGAATGCACATGGTGTTTTAGACAATATAGAAGGTTTAGTGCCGTACAAAGTAAATCCTCTCAGATTGCACCTATTTTATTGAAGTGAGTTATTTTTGGTGGGTGAATGAAAAAATATATTTTTTTTTAATTACTTAATGATAGCAACAAATGGGCATCTTCATGGTACACTTTGACTTCTAAGAACCCGATCCTGATAGGAATTACCCATGAAACATTACTCCTGCAATTGCCCTAATTGTTTTCAAATAAAACTAACAATGGTACAGTTGTAATAGATATATCTGACATATCTGGGAATCTAGCTTTGCCTTTATTTCAGATTACTAGGGAATAATTGAGAGTATGGCCTGTGATTAGAGAGGATCTGATAATTGTGTCGGAATTACTGAACATTCAAGAAGTAATCCTTGTGAGAAACCCACATCGAGATTGCAAAGCCTTGATGGATACAAGTTTTGGTGTATTTCTGTGGCAAACCAGCGCTTGCCCGTAGGTGGCACCAAAGACAGACAAGTCCAGCCGTGACATCTCTCCGGGACTACTTTGGGTGGGGGAAAGCAAAGGGACAGAATGAGAACAGGGTAACAAGTGTAACAGGGACGAGGAGAAGGGGAAGTAGCAGGTATTTAAAACAAAAAAGTCTAGTCTACCAAATCACTTGAAAGACAGAAATATAGAAGACTAAACTCAAAACTCTGAAATAACTCCAGAGGACTTCCTTTTCATGTTGATTAAGAAGAACAGGTTAGTTCGTCTGTCTAACAAAAACAGGTTTTGCTGTGTTTGTTTTTATGCTGGCTAAATACTAGTGTCTGTTATGGAAATCACTGCAAACATAAGATCAGTTTGTTCTGTAGGTCTGGGAGTTAGAGCAGAGAGTTAGTATCTAGAAAATGCAGCTGATTAATACCTACTTTTGATGGAACTGATGTGATTCCCTGAGTCAAGTATTTGTGTGTTCTACTCAGACGTAAGTTCCCCTTTGAATTGAGGGTCAGTAATACCTTCGTGAACTGCAGAGCAAGGCATTATCTCAGGGTACCTTCTTTAATATTGTAACTGATGTGCTGCTCTGATTTTCTTTTCTGCAGCTTGACATACAAACCCTCTGATTTTCCTGTTTTCGTGAGTGTAGGACATGCTGACAAACAAATCCAAAGTTATGGAGCAGCCATATCCCTGCTACTGGTGTGCTCTGTAAACCTCCAGTGCAGGAAGTGTACCAGACAGTCCATACCAATGGAGTGGTATCCTTCTGTGCTTGCAAGCAAAAGTAACATGGAAATTAAGCTTCCTAAAATGCAAACACTTCAGTTCGTATTCCACAGTATCCACTTTTTAAAAAGTTTTAAAATACATGAAAAATTAAACATGAAAATGTTAGGTATGTGTCTTGTTCAGGGATTTATTCAAGATGTATCTATTTTAGTAACCAATTCCAGGAAATTAATCCAGCCTTGGCCCCCTCTGCCCACACTGTTTGTGTGAAGAGCTCCAGGCGCCTCTGATGATGCTGCATCAAAGATTTTCCACATGGGCTGGCTGCTAACTCGGAGAAGAAACTTTACCAGTCTATGTGTGCAATGAATGTTCTGACATCCCCTTGCCCTTTCTGTGCTCTCATACTTGTTAGAAGATGACTGTGAGATTTTGAACAGTTGGAGAGCTGAAATTGAATCTGAAGTTTACAAGTGGCTCTAGGTTGGGATTTCCAAAGGAACACGAAGTTAGAAGGCAGCCAGCTTCCACTAAATACCAGGAGATTTTATCTTATGCAAGGGTCTGCTCCTTTTTCAAGACAACCCAAGATTTTGTTTTAAGAGAGATGATGGATTCAGTGGCTAAAGGGCTAGGGTGGGTTAGGGATATTGACTCGTGCCTTCTATACCCTTTTTTAAAAGAGATTTGTATTTTGTCCCCTCTGAAAGAGATCATAGTACATCTTTATTTCATAAGAAGTACAGGGAAGATTAGAAATACAACCCTACAGGGTGATCAGGGGACTGAGGTGTTTGAGAATTCATAGTCTTTGGGCTTAGTGGAACTCAGATCTGCCACTCACATTTTGGGTTGCTCTTTAGCTGTCTTAAGCAAAGGTAGAACACATGACCAACATTTCATTTATCCTGGGAATTATGAAGCTGTATTTTACAGAGTATTATACTGAGTAGAATGGTCTTACTCTAAATCTGAGAACAGATGTGAAAATCAGTGTGAAAGTACAGGGGGTTGTTGGATCTTTTCTGATTTGATGTAGAATAAACAATTTCTAACAGAATTTTGGTATTTAACTCTATACTTGGCAGTGTTTTATTTGTGTAAGTCATTCAAAAAAGCTTGATGCAGAGGATTTAATCCTTACTTATCAGATTGCCCAGAAGAGTTATGGAACCTCCATCTTTGAAGATATTCCAACTCAACTTGAGTAATCTGTCCTATGGTGGCCTGGGACCAGAGACCTTTCCAGCAGGAATTACTCTCTGATTCTGTACATCAGTTGTGGTATCATTGTGATACCACCACGTGTCTCTTTACTCCTTCAGGTGACATTCACATAGACATCCTGCAATAGAAATGTTTCTTGAGCACAATGACATTGTCAAGTTCAGAGAACACTCCATGCTCTTCTCTAGGAAAATTGAAGGCTGTCACTGGCTGAAATTAAACTAATTGGAATGAAGCTTCCCAGAAAACTTTACTTTTTTTGAATTTGTTTCCTTTAGTTGAAAAATACTCTCTTCTATCTTGGTTAGAATGTGGATCCTAGTGCCAACAGAATCCTTCATAGAGAGCAGGTGGTGTTTTTCCTGAGCAGTCTATGGGCTTTTTTAGAAATTGGGGATTTTTGGAGTTTTATTGTAATTCTTTCTAATGAAATGGCTGGATGGTTTTAATAAGATTTAAAACACATCATCTTAGTGTTTCAGAAGAGTGGATTTTCTCGCAGGCATAGTGAAGTTGCAGCATACACAGGAGTGCCTGACTATCGGGAATACCTCATCCCCCTGGGGCAGCAGAAGGCACGGATGTGCAGTTGTTCAGCATCTCTGAAATACAGGATGGGCCACTGTGCAGTCTTGCATTTCTTGCATTCCACATGAGACTCTCAGAGGTGCAAGGAATGCAGCATCAAGTCTGTCACTTATGGTACTGGATGTGCTGCCTGCCTGTGAGCCAGTGACAGGATGGTTTGGAGATCAGCTGTGTGAGGAGCCAGTGTGTGTCTTACATCTGGATATTGCTGCAGAGCTGCATTGCTCAGGGTTTTTTCTTCAGCAGGAAAGTGAATAAGGTGAAAGGAACCAACAGAGTCTCATCATTATGCAAAATATTTTAGTGCTGCAATTAACTGCAGCTATAATTTAAGCCCAGATTTAACATCAAAGGCAGTTGGGATAGAATTAGGATTTATGTTCATTATAATTCTGCCAAGGCTTCAGTGAGTCTGATTGCTGGAATTCCTCTTTTGCATTAGCCATCTTAAATCTGTCGACCAGCTCTCCTACATGCCTGGGTATGAGGGAGCTGTACTTGCCTCACATAATCATCTTGCAATTCATGGAAATGCCAACACTGGATGTTACATAAAAGTTCCAGAAGGCTTTGTTTCTGCTCTTCTTCAAAGCAGCTGCCAAATTATAATTATCGTTCAGCTTTAGCAGGGAGTGTTGAAATGACAGTCAGCCTGTGAGCTGGAACCACATCATGGGAGATGGGGAAGGAGACCGAGAAATGTTGGGGGGAAGATTTCCAACACACTCAACCAGAAATGCCCAACATCCACTCACTCTGCTGAGCTCCACATCTAACCTCAGATGTTATTTACTCTGCCCATTAGTGAAGACAGTGCTGTAACCAGCTCTAAATCCTGTAAGGCACTTGTCAAAGGGAAGGCTAGTTCTTAGTAGTTTTCAGACCAAAGAAAGTGGCTAATATGGAATATATAGATTATTATTCATATAATTCATATGATTGATATAATAAATGAAATAATTGAGTAATAGCCATTATTTAGCAACATAACAGGGCTTTAAGGGAATCAAGCAGCAAGACTGGCTGTTGTGTCATCTGTAACAAACACAGAAATTCATGGATGTGGCAAAGGATTATTGTTTTGTGCATATTGAGGGACAATAAGCAACATGGTCATGATTCATGGAAAATGCTCAAGGCCTGTGGCCCGGGTTGTCAGGGGACTGTGACTTGTGACAGTGTCAGAGTGGGATTAGACCCTTCTCCTCTATCTCACAGCTGCCTTAGATTTCATGAGAGATAAATCTTCTTAAGGGAGAGTTACGTTTTAGGCCATAAACACTTTGTGATGATATGTGCTGTAACCTAGTACTTTATTTTGTAAAATTACCCACAACCTTATTCTATGCTTTGAGCTATGTGTCAACTCCTCTTAAATTTTTTTTCTCATATTCTCGGGGTTGGAACTGAATTATTTTTAGCCATCTTGTTAGCAGTGCTGTTCCTCAAGGATCAGAGAATTAAGCAGAAATAAACCTCAATGAAATCAGTACAATTAAGCCTTAGAAAGTATCACATTGTTTCAGATGATCCAAACTGCATCTGGAGAGTCAGCATGCTCAAGTATGAGGATGGAGAACCTAAAGAAAATTTTGAAAAGCAACTTTCCCCCCAACAAAGTTCTTTTTGTTTGGTTGTGATTTTTTTAATTTTTTTCTCCCCTCTTCCCGCCACAATTTCACCATTATCAGTGGTTGAAAATCACAAAGTGCCTTCTTTACAATGGAAATGTAGCAATACCATGTGACCAAAACATTGCAAGATTCCTCGGTGATCCGGTGTGTGAATTTCGTGTGTGGGGAACCGTTAACGCGTGAAACAATATAAAAATGTACAAACACATGCTGGGTGTGAAGTGCTTGTTGGACGAGGTAATTGGGAGAGTCAGTCCAAGGTTGCCTTTGGTCTAATGCTGTTTATGCCTTCACCAGAGACTGGAATTCTGTCAAGGGAGAAAATGAGAAGGCAGGAAATAAAACTTCTTGACAGTGTTTTTTGACATCTTTAAAGAGATAGATAGAAATGACTTAAACTCCTAGGCATGGAGGGCTCCCAAACTTATTATAACACTGCACAAGCTACTGCTAAACTGAGATTCTGGGGGCGTAACAGATTTTTCACTCCTTAAAAAGAGTAAGTGCAGAGAGGAGGAGTGTGTCTATAAATTCATATTTGTGGGAAATCCTGAGTTATAGGTAAACTATCTTTACCCCGTTATAAACTCTGATAATAGCCAAGGAAGCAGAGCCTGCAGCATTCAGTGTGAGGGATTTTTTGTTTTGTTATTCCAAAGAAAAAACATCAGTAGTGATGTAATTTCAGATGGCAGATTCAATGGTTAAGGGCTAAGATCTGCATAATATGATGCCCTATTTGGGGCTCATATACAGAAGCTGCAAAAGCTGCTGCTAAAGCAAATTCCTCCAACAGTGTATCTCTCTCTCCTCCCAAACTCTGGCTAAGATTAGCACGTGTGCCTGTTAGAGTTATTGCCACCTGTCCTAGTTCAGCTGAGACAGCCCTGTTTTCAGTGACTTCATCTCTAATATATGATGCATAATGTCCTATTTTCCTGTGCTGCAATTTCTAAAAGAAATAACCTGGCTAGTTCACATCATCCCCATGAGGTTTAGTTTCTCCTAGAAGGATTGCCTGGTGAAATGTGCACTTAGCATATGACTCTCCAGCACAAAATTCTGTGCTGCATTGCAGAAATAACACCAGTCATTCACGAGTGAATTAACCACTCAGTAATACTGGCACTTTTTGATAGTGGTAGATGAAGAAATAAGTTGATGTAGGTGGAAGTGTTTTTAAAAATGAAAGTGTCAGATGGCCAGAAGTGCAGAAATGGAAATTTGGAGATGTTTAGGTGTTCGGGAAGTTTTAAGGATCTGGCACGTTGAGTCTGTGGATCAGACACACGGCAGGATTAACCCCAAAACTGTTATTGTGGGTTGGAAGGCCCAGACTCTACATAGGACCTAAATATTCTGTTGGTGCAGCAGAGACCAAATGGGAACAAAGCGGTGGAAATAAAGGACTATTTGCTCGTATAAAAACTGTGACAGAATTATGAGGCCGAAGTACTCAGATGTATTCTTCATGCATGCCACAGTTTAAATGCAGCCTGAAATGTGTGCATTTTAAACCACAAACTTTATCAAGTTTGCAGAAGTCTTACCTTCCACTCCAATTTTGCCATCACCATCAGTGTCACCTGCAGCCAGAAAAGCCTTGGTCTCTGCCGAGGTGAGGACTCTGGCAGTTGAAGAGAAATTCTTCAGGAACAGCCTGAAACAGAACAGGGGAGAGTGCTGTGCTTGAGTTTTAATCTCTGAAATGTCCCATAAAGTAATGCCTACTCTTATTACCTGAGAGAATCCACACAGATTCAAGGAAAGACAAGGAATTGTGTTTTTTATTGAAATAGTAAGTTTCTTCTAGGACACCAGGCATGTTCAAAGGTTTACATTGCTTAAAGAAATAGAGCAGCTGAACAGTACTTACTGCAGCTCTTCTTCTTCAATGAAACCACTCTTGTCCTGATCAAGGATTCCAAAAACTTTCTTTATCTGATCAGGAGTTTTGCTGGATAAACCAACCATGGAGAAGAAAGACTTGTAGTTGAAGGAATCATCAGCTGGAAGAAACAGAAATCATTAAATATTTTCCCTTGAACTTGCTAATGCTGTATGTATTCCTTATGAATACATATGTCTTTTCTTATGCATCAGCCTACTCCTCTTTCTCTTGTTCCCTGGTGTAGCAAAAGAGCAGCTACAGTGGATAATTTCCCTTTTTAATCACCCTGAGCCTGTGGTCATATATCCTTTCAGCCAGTTTGAAGTTTTCCGCTACAGCGCACATTCTGCTAAATCAGGATTTATGCAAAGTGTCACATGCAATTAATAATAAATATTTAAAGGGTGTTACTGTGCCCTACAAAGCAACTCCCGTAATTCTTCCTTCATTTTCACTGACTCCTTACCTGGGTGAAGAATTTGATAGAAAAGTCAGTAATTCACAGACAAACCAGATCTCTGATTATTTGGAAAATGGGCTTAATCTTGCTGAGCAGCTCTTAAGAGAACTGAGGCTGGTCATAGGTTCACAAATGACACTTTGATTCTGCAAGCTAAGGCTTTTTTTTGAATTGTGAAGCAAAAAGCTGACTATTTAAACATAAGTTTTTAACAGTTTTAAACCTTAACAGTTTAGAGTTAAGCCAGCTCTAGCCGAAACTGTGGCTCTTTAATTGCTGCTCACCACTTGAGACTTTCTGAATTTAAGGGGCTATACTGTAATGTTGCTTGCAAAGAGATCTCACAGGGAAGGAATCTAAGGGGAAAATGATAGGCATGTCATCTTAAGACATAAAAATGGTATGCATCTTGTGTCTGCAGAGCGACCATTCCTTACCCTGGCAGCTGGAGAGAGCAGATTCAATATCTTTAGCAGAAAGGATGTCAGTGATGGCCATTGTTGAACTGTAAAATAAATTAAATGTGAGCTACTTAGTCATTAAAATGACTTCTGTACCTCTTTCATGACTCTATTTGAAGTTGCTGCTGTGACAGTATGTGATAGGGGAGACATTATTCATCCCCTGGTAAATGGGGCACAGTGTAACAGATGAACAGATGTCTGAGCAGGTGCTTCCACTGAAAGCTGGGTAATGAGGGAGGAATTCTGCCTGCGGAGCGTGGGGCTGCAGGAGGATCTGCTGTTTGTGCTGCGCTGGGAGAGCAAATCAAAGGTGTCTAGCACTACAAAACCTCATGACTTCTGTGTGGGTTTTCCTGGAGGTGGATTATTACTTAAACAAAACCAGCATATATTTACAGCACACATAAAAGATAAGGCTTGGAATGTCCCAGAGAACTATATCTGGAACAAGCGTAATTGGAATTTAAAAAATCTTATTATCTATTATCAATAAATTTAGAGATCTTTACAGAGAATGAAAATACTAGTGTAGAATTAGTAGTAGTAATTTTACTCATTTCAAGGAAGTGTAAATTTGGAGATAAGTTCTTCCTCTGTTTAGTTGCAGCAATGAATTTGTTGCTGGGCTGCTGTGCCACTGAAAGGCTACATCTCATGAGAGCTTCATAAAAAAGTTTCAAAGTATACTGCGAGGGTGTTTTGGGTTTTTTTTGCATTCTATGTAGACGATAAAAAACTAGATTTTTATCTAGATTTTGGCATTTCAGTATATATTGCTGTGTTTAGAACAGAAGTACTGAGATTTAATATTCATTCTTAGTAGAGTGGAGGAGGTGTTTTCTTCTGATACAGCAACATTTCATTTGAGAAGAGATACCCTTTGTCCCCTTCAGTCACCAACAGCTGCAGTAGTTTGCCAGTGTAATATAGATCACTTAACAAAATGCTATAATGCCTGAATTTCTAATAAGTTTTTTAGTGTGAACATAACATTGATGAATTTACAGTTGGGTAAACTGCACCCACCAGTGCAGACTGGTTACAATTTAAAACTTGCAACATTACTGATAATTCATGTTAATGAAAAAAGGGGAACTAAGGCATAGAAAATTATCCTTGAAAGCCAAAAATAATAGAAATACTGTTTCATTGATCCCTAACTGGTCTTCAACAACACCATTCTTCCTGTCCAAGCACAGACAGCAGCATTTTCATAGAAGAAATCCACTCCTGGAACCCATTTATAGTCTATACACTGGTTTGAGATCTACACACAGGTTTAAACTTTGCCTAAAATATGAAATGTCTGCATCTGTACCTGTTGGTTTGCAACAGAGGGAAATGTCAATTGTTTCAGTCCCTTTCTGAATATCTCAGAAAGTGTGAGAAAGCAATGGGACAAATTCCCAATGATGGCAGTGGCTACTTCTCCACCTCAGGCAGCTGAGTTACTTTTGTTTTACTATCAATTATTTTGTCCCAGTGGCTGCTTGTGCAAAATTCCTCCTCTCAGCACTAGGCAAGATAATTTGGAGCTCAGCCATTCACCTGATTCTACCTGCTGACTGGATTAAAAATGGAGAAGAATTGAAGGAAAGCCTAAAAATGGCAGCATTTTTTACAACGAACATTGTTCCAGTCTTGTTCCATCCTGGGATCTGAATGCTGATTCTATTCTATGTTAGCTTGTAAAGATACAACAGACTGGAAGCTGAGATAAGAACAGATATTTTAATTGCACAGGCACTTTCCATTTAGGGAGCATTTGCTTTTGTATTTCTTTTTCTGAAAGCAGAGGATGTAATCAGCTTACCTTTGTGGTCTTCTTGGCTGGATAAGGAAGCAGTCGGGTTGGGAGGAAGGTACTTGCTGTGTGTCTCCAGCAGAGCTGGACTTGCATATATATACTTTAAGTTGTATACCATATACAGATTTTAGATTTCAGCGTCACGAAGGGGGAATGGTGTCAGATGAACTTGCCTAACTAATCATCTTGCACTATTTTTATCTCAAGAGAATACATATGATATTTGCAAATGAAACAAGATAAGTGGCCAGATAGACAAAAAGAATAGTCATGTTGAATTTCTTCTGATTTAAGCAGAAATCACCAACTTCTCCATATGATGTATGGCAAGAAACAATCCCCCCTCACTATCTGATATGCTTGATCTGAGGAGTGAGATGAAATGAAGCATAATAACTTCTGAAGAGATGACTTTAATGAATGTTCAAATGTGACAACGTGTTATCTTATCTGTAGACACTACGTGTGATAGAGTTTCGTTGTTAGAGCAGTAAACGAAAAAAAATTAAAAGTATCCTGTTCAAGTATTGTTTGTGTAGCAAACCATTTAGGGAAATGATAGCCTTATTGATAGCCTTCTTGTTATCCCAGAATGTCTGATCTGGTGTTGTTTTGAAAAAAATACCACGCAGTCAATTTGTTGCTACGGGAGGTAAAATAATATTATGTCAATCCATCAGAACAGTTGGTTGGGGGAGGGTATTTCATCTGTTTCCAGAGAAACTCTTACAGTTCTGCGAGGTTCTGACAACCTGTTTAGTTGGGCATGTGTGAAGTAATGGGCTTGTCATCTACCCAGCTGTCTCAGAGACAAAAGTCCCTGAGCTCTACATGAAAGATCTTTGCTTTCAGAATACAGAGAAAAATTTTGATAGCAACATCACTGCACAATATGTGAAGAGTGTCTTTGCAGTTTGTCAGCCTGCCTGCAGTCTCTTTCAGATAAAGGATTTTTTTTTTTTAAATTGTTTGGGCAATTGCTGTTTCCAAGTGTCCCTTCGTGCTGTTGCCTTTTCCATAGAAAAACTTTGGTCATCTCAATTTCCTTCCATGAATGTTGTAGCCTGACGGGGTGAGGAGCCTGTCAGCTTGGATCTCACTTGTGGCTCCAGGCAGCAGAACAGTGAAAGACAAGTCATATGGATGACAGCACAGGGTGTCATTATGGTCAGGACTGAGGGGTGGCGAGGGATGACAGAGCAATTGGCATCACAGCCTGAGGTGGTGGCGCAGTAAGAGGTGACGATCTCAATGTCAGAGACAAGGCATCTTTTTTCCAAAGCACTTCCCCCTAAGATGGAAGGCAAACTCAGCCAGTCACTGAAGCCAACCACTAATAAATCAGAGGGTCAGACAGCAAAGTGGCAAATGGGGATACCCACGAGACCTTAGTGCATCCAACACTGAGGCAGGTGATCAAAGAGAAACAAAAGACCAGTGAAAATGATTCTGTGTGTGGAGGAGCCTTTATTTCAATCACAGCATAGAAACACAAGAAAAATTACTGCTACGAGTTTTTTTCTTTTTACAAATTGTGCGTGTCTACCCTTCATGAAAAAGTTTCAGACACAGATAATTCTTATGCAGGGAAGAACCAGTGGTTAAAAATGGCTGACAAAGATTTCAGCTTTCCCCATTTTCTGAATGGGTTCTTGACCAGCTGGTGCTGACAAATTTCAGGAAGAATTTGATGGATAGATATTTTTTAATACCGGCTCTTGTCACTGGTGACATCTGGTAGAAGGGATACAAATACAACTTTTCCCCCTCAAACTCTTCTAAGAAATTACTTTTATTCTAAATGGGAAAAAAATTCCTCTCACTTTTACACACACACCACCCTTTTCTCCCCCTCCAGTTCGGGACATTGTCTACATAGTGCCAACAACTGATGAGCAGTACGTGGAGCATCCAACATAAAACCTGATGGCATGATATGACCTAATGAAGCTAAGTTAAGGGGAAGGCCAAATTCTGCTGAAACTCTTGGACTGCAGGAGTCTACATGGGAATTTGGTCTCTGGTGTCTGTTTCAGAGAATGCATTTGATTTTAGATGCAATGGCTTCTCATTTTGCCCAGAGCTAATTCCACATATGTTAACCCCTCGCCCCCACTCCTCCCTTTAAAAATAGCATTGATTGCTGTTATTTCCCTTAATGCCTGTGGACTGTTGCCATTAGTTTGAACTTTAGTATGTGAACCACATAAGGATGCAGTCTGTAAAAGCGGCTTTGTTTTCTAAGAGACTTCAGCAAGGTGATTCCTTTTGTGCCCCGAGATTTTAAGGACAAAGCATGACAAATGATTTATGGCTCTAGTCTGTTGAGCTGTATTCAGACTCCAGTAAATTTTGGAGTCACTTTTGCAGTGAGATTGGAGGCACCAGAGATCCAGAACCTGTGCACTGATGAAATGCACAGGGATCATGTAACTATTTACAACCAGCCTCCAACAACCGTTTTCTTTTCAAGCCCTACATAAGAGATTGCAAAAACATCTGTCTGGTCACTTTTACTTTCTTAAATCCAATACTGTTAATAGCTTTCCAAGTTATTGGAAAGGAAGTATGAAAAAGTAAGGTGAAAGTATCCCTTTCAGACCATGAGATTACCACTAAAAGGAGTTTTAAACCATGGAATTTGGCATTTCCCTTTGCTCTAGGCTCACTGCCTTCTGCAGGCATGGAGTTGTTTTATCCTTCCCATTTTCAGTCTTAATTCTTACAACACTTGAAGTTACCTCTCCATATTGAAAAGCTGTATTTTAGGTCATCACAAATTCTGGGATTGTTCCCTAATCTATTCTTGTCATTCTTCTTTGAGTGTTGATGTGAACCCTGTGTGCAATGGATAACAAAAGTGCAGCTACAGTTGTGAGTACCGGCTTTAATTTAAATAAGTGTGACCTTGTATATGCCTGAGATAATTTTCAGATGAATGAGATCAATGCTCCTGATAGGGGTATCCATAGTCACGAGTCAAGGAACAGGAATCACCTTACATAATGTGTTTAACCTATTGTCAAATGACATGTGAATAGAGAAAGTGGAATATTCATTCAGCTTGTAATTTGCCTTGGGAATATATGAGATGAATGTAATAGTACGGATGTAATTTGGTGTAATTGTATGAATGCATCATGTTCCAGTCATTTGAGGAATGTAGCTCTTGGAGTGATCTGGAAATATTTGCCAGTAGTTCTAGAATTAAATTACTTACTCTACTGTCTGTAGGTACCTCGTATGTAGCCTCTAGTAAAATGCTGAAAAAAGAAAAAATGCCAAAACAGTT
The DNA here is from genome assembly GCA_013397135.1 of Pachyramphus minor. NCBI lineage: Eukaryota > Metazoa > Chordata > Aves > Passeriformes > Tyrannidae > Pachyramphus > Pachyramphus minor. Next base: position 25,826 of record VYXB01006925.1, on the reverse strand, counting down.
GCTGTGGAGGGAGGAGGCTGTACATGGGAAATACACCAAATAACATCTGGTTTATTTTTGCAAACTTGAATGAATCATTCAAGTCATTTAAGTAATTTAGTTTTCACCAGGTCTCTTCCTAGTGTGACGTGGGTCCAACCTCTGAGGTAGATTTTCAGGGATTCTGAAAATTTATGACATAACTTTTCAGCTTTAAGTGCCCGTTAAAGTGTAAATGCACAAGTGATCTTCAGTCATATTTTTCTTACACCTGTAAAGCATAACTTTTAAGCCAGCTGGATTATGTAGCATTTCTGTTCCTGCATATATGAAATTTGCAAGAGGAAGTTTTAATCCTGATTCTGAAATTTGAAAGAAATATGACCCAGATGTAAATTCCATGTGATTTCTCAAGCTGTAGCTTGAAACTTTTGGCCCTGAATTCAAACTTTCCAGTTCACTTCCATTTCTGTTTCTTTCTAAAAAAATCCATACATTGATGCAGAAAGAAAAGACTTTTTTTTGAAGAAAGAAATTCTCATAGACTGATTTCTGAAATGATAGATACCTGGGTCTGTTAAATATGATACAATCATTCATAAACAGAAAGACGTTTGAACCTCCAAATAACTCTAACCATAGTTTTAAAATTACTTGCAACAAGTGTCAGAAAGCCTATAGAATCAATAATTTTCCTGCTTTAATTCTGAAGTAAAAAGCTTGCTATTTTTGAAAGTATCCTAATAAAAATGCCAATAACAAGGTAGGTGTAGAATAATAATGGTATTTGAGTAGAAAATAAAGCTACTTCTGTCAAGGCAACCTCCTCTAGGTAAGCTGAAAGCAAAAATGTATGCTGAAAACTAAACTTCTATTCATTATTTGATCTACTATATTCTGCTCTTGAACTATGGTCTTCAACTCCCGAGTGGTAAAATCCCTAAAGGGGATCCTTGTTACAGGAATTGTAACTTTAGTCTGTATGTTTACACTGTGTAGCCCAGAGCAGTCCTGCTCCATGACTGTGGGTTATAAGCACTATAAATAATCCTCACTTGCAGCAGGCTCTCAAATATAGATGTGTTTGAAACGAAGTCAGATGTTTTTCAGCCGTGTCTGTGTGTTCTTGCACAGTCCCTGTCACACAGAGTAAACAGCGGCTCCCACTAGAAACACAGACAACTTCTTCAGCTGGAGAACTGCAGGAGCATGAAGTAAGAATTGGGTCATCATCCATAGGCTGATCCAGTGCTGATACTGCTGAATAAAGCAGGGCCTTCAAATCTTCTGGCAGAGCTGCTTTTCAAGGGGATATATATATTCCAAGGATATATGGGTTTCAAATGCTAACTGACAAAAAATTGACTGTGAGAGATGATTTTTCCTGAGCACAGAGCCCACACCCAAACTGATTTACAGGTGCCCAGTGAGGTGGGACTTAATTCCCTGCTCCTTCATTTGCTGAGATCAAGAAATGGTCAACACTTGTCCCTGCTCCAGTCCAGCCTGTGTGCTTGGGCTTCTTTTCTATGGAAACTGGAGCGTGATAAGGGGCTGGTGTGTGTTTGGGGATTGTCCAAATGTGTAGTTCATGTCTCCAGGGCACGCACCCGGACTCAGGAACTCAGGAACATTCCTTCGTCCCTCATTAGGCGTTGCCAACAACACTGACAATAATTAGAATGAGGACTATGGAAAAGTGAGCTGAATGAATATGGAAATTGGTCCTAGAGACATAACGGCATCAGATATGAAAGAATTAAGTCTTTACAAACAAGAATCCATTGAGCATTGGACAGCTAAGCCTGGTTTAATCAATCGGTGCATCAATGAAGTGATTCCACTGTTCAAATATTTGAAGGATCAGTGGCATGAAAAGACAGAAGAGGGCATTGTTCTTCCTATACAGAGCTGCATTTGTGCTGCAGCTCCTGAGTGATATCAGTGTCCAGATAGTCCAGTGGTTTCAAGCTTTATTGTATAGCAAGGACAACCCAGACAGAAAATGGAAGTTCTTATTTTTTCATATAAAGGCAAACCAGATTATATTCACTATGTATTTTATTACCAAATTGCTGCAGTCAGGTGTAAAGTAAATAACTTCAAAAATGTTACTCTGAATGAAAACTTAAATTTCTTACATTCTAGTCATAAATTCACTTAACAGTCTTTCCTTGAATGCTGATGGCCTCAGTCTGAGCTCCATTATAGCCCTGATTGCACTTTACTAAAAAGGATACATTTAAAAAGGAATTTTACTACACTGGAATCTTTCGGAGGAAAAAGATAGGTGAATCTCTAGGCAGGAGACCTATCTCCTGAACAAGAATTCTGGTCTGGCTGAGCCTGGTTAGCTGGGAGAGCAGAAAATGTCTTTGATCTGTTAACAAATTGAACATGAGCTCTGCTCACACAAGATGAGATATACAGGGAGGTGCTTGACTGCACCTCTGATTCACTGAGACAACTCACAGAGTAGGTTTATAGTACAGAGACAAGAAATAGGTGAACAGAACTCTTGAGATTCTTGGATCTATCTCACAATTTTTGAAGGATTTGATTAATATTTTTTTTTACTTTTGCATTTGGATATACCAGATAGCATGCTCTAGATTTGAAAATCCAGACAACTGAGAGCAGAAGGTGTCTTGCTGACTCCTGAGTTCTCCGCATTGACGTGTCCCTTTCTGAGTAGAGGTGGACAAAAGCAGGTGTTAAGCAGAATAAGTGCTGGAATGCTTTGCTGGATTTGAAAAGTAAGACCATTTTGCAAGTGCGTTGTGTGTCCTACACAATGCTGAGCTAGGCTGTACAAGCTGGAGTTCTGGGCAAAATTGGGCATGTCGAATTTTTTCTGGAATGTTAATTACTTCTGTGTGATGTTATTGAAATTTGATTATCAAATGATAATCAAATTGTGAAACCTTTACTAAGAAGGGGTCCAAGGCTGTTATCTCAGAATACATGGCAAGGTAATTTCAGAATACCAAATCCCAGCTATTCCCTGAGAGTTGCAGTTATATAAAACCTCTCTGAATAGCCACGTTGAAAAATGCATGTTAATCAGGGCAGATCTTGCCTATCACCTAACCTTGTAATTGATGGTGCCATCAACAGCAGAGACAGTCATTTAAATTATGAATGCTTCTGGTTTTGAATGATGGATTTTTTTTTGGCATAGGAATTAAAATGTGTGCATTATTAGAATGAGTAGAAGAGTTCCAGTCATGCTTTGGAAAAAAGTACAAAGTGACAAGGTTTAACATTCATGAATATTTGGGTAACAAGCCCATTTTTCTATTAAATATGTAGATATTACAAAATAGAGAGAGAAGCATACATCCTGAAAGTTCTTCTAAGCCTTGTTGAAGTTGATCTGTAAGGACACCACTTTTAAATTCAAATGTCTATAAGCAGCTATGGCAGTGCCTTTATGGGTGCAGGCAGCTGAAATGATCAGCCTAATCCTTGTCAATTTGTTCCCTTTTGAGGGAGCCAGTCCAGGGAGGTTTCTGGGCAATGACTCTGATGGATTTGAGGGAGAGACAGGGGTGACCTGCTGCTCTGGGGCATTTGCCTGAACATCTTCTGTAATCACCTTTATCTGCAGAATATATTCCTGTTTAGACCCTGATTATATGGACAGCTCAGTGTTATCAACAAATCAAAACCATGGAAACTTCTCTTTGCTGATATGGTCAGCAGGTCATCTTCCAAAAGGAGGATTTCCTTTGAGTGTGTGGAATTGGATTTCACCCAGTTTTAAAACTAGGAGTATGAAAAACACGATCTGATAATCAGGCATCACTTTCACTGTATCTTGGTGTCCTAATTCTGCCAGTTCTTCAGCAATCCCCTAGAGTTTTCCAAGGAAAGCTGCATGAACAACAACAGTGGCAAAAATATCAAGACTGCTATTAGAGAAAGAGACCCAATCAGTAAAATGGAAAATGAAGGTGCAATCTTTAGAGGTTAAAATGCTGCAACTCCCTGAAATTCAGTTTTCTCAACAGAGCCAAACCTGTTTTGAGATACTGTCTCATGACTGGGGAGAGTCTGAGATTTTTCCTGCTAATTTGAACTATTCTGGGTGAGCCCCATTGAAATGGAGCAGCTATTTGTTTTCCTGAAGGATCTTCCATCCCTCTGAGTGCAAGCAGTGTCTGTAGCCCAGTTCCTACAACAAATTTACAGCCCTGCTATGAGCAGTAGGAGTGAGAGTGAGTATCCCAACCTACTTGCCTGGCATGACATGGGCTTGATGTAAGAAATGCAGAACTGAGCTAATAGCACTACTAAACTGTCTGTTTGGGTCCAGGGAATGCTGAACACATGCAGAGCAGATGGGAGAGATTAAAAAAACATGGAATTATGGATGAGAAATGTTTACAATTAGAGCGACAAACATGAGATTTCTATGTAGTCTCTTTTCCGATCATTTTGAAGGGTGTTAGGGGTGAAAAAGGCATACAAAAATGATTGTGAACACCATTAAGAATCAAATTAATTTGACTCAATACTTTTCAAAACGATCTTTGTTTCCTTGCACTCCAGCCTAGCAAAAGGAAATCAGTATGTTTAACCCCACCACTTAATTTAGGACCATTTTAAGTTGTCTGATGAATTTGATAATTCAGCTTGTCCTCTACTGTTTCAGCTACTAAGGAAATTCCAGTTAGGAACTGCTAGATCAGATATCCTGTGTCTCAGCTGACCCAAAATCCCCATGATGGTTTTAGCAACATTCTTAAGAGAACCATGCAGACTTAGTGAATAACAGACTTGTTTGTCTGATGATGGCAGAGCATTTAATTTAAAAGAGAATGGCATCAGTATTGGAAAGCTCAGAATTAATGGATGAGGTCTCGAATATTCTTTATTTCTGCTGTTATTAGTCGAATTCATTAATAATAATGAATTCAGCAGAAAATAAAAAAAGCTTAATAGATTCCACTTGTTGGTGGGAAATTCTCTTCCACCAAAATTGTGAAGGAAAAAAATCTTTCTAGGACCTTTAAATGTTTTTTTTCCCCAAACTCTAGTCTCGGGGGATCATATGTGTTCCTCCCACTGTGCTTACACTGAGCAAAGCTGAATAATACTGCAGCAAGAACTTGTGCTTGTGCTGCTGCTCACAACACTCAGGGTGTGATCTTGGGGCGAAAGCAGCAGTACAGAATTTAAAAAGACCATGAATTTCACTCGAGCCCTGGGGTTTTCTAAAAGCACAGGCTCTCAGTGAGCTAAACAGACCTAGTTTGTGTTAAGACTGTTTTTACGGATCCCTGACAGGGTGTAAAATTAGATCCTGGTCAATGCAGATAAAGCTGACACATGCTTCCAAGCATAGCGAGAGTTTAGGGCTATATTTAACAAAAACACTGAGTTCTGTGTTTGGGGAATACACTCTGCCTCCACACCCAAAAGAGTCACTGGCATCCAAACTCTCTCCAGCTTCTCCTGTTGATTACATCCCACATACTGGTTTCAAATTGTATCAGATTGTGCCTATTTGGGGAAAGAGGTATAGTTTTGAGGTATAAGATAGTTTCTCTAAACACATTCAGTTTTTAACTCTCAACGGAGAGGACTCTTTTCTCCATGGTGCTGGTAAAAATGCAGCATCGGGTTTCCTTTCATGCAGTGGAAAATGTGCAGTCCTGACAAGCTCAGGAGAAGGGACACATTTTCTGATGTTGCCTAGAGCACATCTGTGCAAGAGGGTTAGTGTGGACAAAACACCTATTTTTGCCTTTATCTCACAGTTGATAACAGTAGACTTCTAGAGTCAGGTTTTTGAGGGAGCTGTGGACTGAGTGCTGATTTTTAAAAATCTATCTGTAAATATCATAACAGAACTGCTGGTGGAAAACGTAGACAAAATGACTCTTCTTAACACTGAAAATAAGGCCCCCTGCCCAGACAAAGGTACTGCACTGCCTGTATTGTATCATCTTCTAAATATTTGCAATTAGTGTTCTAAAGTCCATCTCTCTGAACCATACTGTGACAGGAGCCTTTCCCTGGTGGTAACACCTGTTTCTCTTCTGGGGAAGGCCAAGCATTTTCCAGATCTTTCTGAGATAGTTTTGCATCCCCTGACATTTCTGAAGGCAACATCTGCTTGGTGGTGAATGGCATGGTAAACTGCAGCTGTGAAGTCACAGGAAACAGGACTCTCGGCAAATTTCTAAATAAAGCTCTGATAAGGACTGAGGGGGAATTTAATGAATAGGGATTGTGGAATCAATCTCTTCATGTGTTTTGATTAGGGTAAAGTGCCTATATAATAGTTTTCCTTATTGCATCAGTAAGTATGACGACACTGAAATTTATTATGTGCTCCTATTTATATTATTTTTCTTTGCTTTTCATTCTTCAGACTTCTGAGTTTCTCAGCATTGAGATTGTGACCTCTTAACTTTTTATTTGTATTTAAATCCTCCCAGCTTAAGAACTTAAAAGAAATGATCTTTTGTTTGAAAAATCCTTGGAAAGGACTTTTCTCTGTGCATGGAAATTCAGGCTCTGTATGTGTGTGGTAGCTATGTCAGACTTTTCTTTGTGATTTTTGTGTTTATAGCTTTATAAGAAGAAGAAGAATTGCTCAGAGAATTGCACTGGTGGTTTTATCCTGCATTAAGGAATCTCTCCAACCAGAAAGAGATTTTCTGGGCAAATTAATCAAGCTGAATAAATGCAATACAGAGACAACATAGTCTTCCTGGGTCCAAGACAAGGAAATTCCATGGCTTTCTGCTGGGAATGGAGTAAGATTTAATCTTGCAAGCAGGACCATAATTCATAATTTATAATTTATAGGGACAAACATTTAGCTGGATAGTTCACATGGCTCAGTTTAGGAGCAAGGACTTACCCTGGCAGAGATCAACAGCAAGCACTGTTGACCCCACTACTGTACAGTCTGAAGTTCTGCCTCCAGGGAATCCAGGATGGACTGTTTAATTCTGATGTTGATGTTGAGCCTCCCTGTGGCCCTGCACAGTTGTTATTTACTGTGTGCTGTGTGTCAGTACCTCCCTGTGCAGTCTGCCCCTGGCATTTAAGTGATAGGCTTTGTCCTTAAAAAAGGGTCAAAGAAAGAGGTCAAAGCCTAAAGGGAAAATTGTGATATTGTTTCAGTTTATGTTGAATAAAGTCTTGTGCTACAAACTGCTTCATTACAAGATAGATAATTCTAGGAATCAGATCCTACTCAGGGAAAGTGTATCACAAACTAGTTCCTACATATTACTTAAGATGCTGTTTCCCTATAAGTAAAACTTGGCTTATCTCTTTAATGATTGAAGGGGTTGTATGAACTCGATAGTTACTATTAATTATTTCTGGAGACAAAAAATTAAACTTAAATATAAGCCAGTAGTTTTGTGCTGTTTGGGTGTTTTTCTTTTGTTTTGCTTCATTTAATTTTTAGTTTTTCTATAATTTCTTCACTTTGGTAAAAATGGAATTTGGGTTACATTTGTCCTGAGTTCTTGCTTATCCCTATATTGACAAAGTTTGTACTGAAAATCAACAGAAATTTTGCCTCATTAAGGGCTGCTTTGTGGTAGACTTGGTCCATGTATGAATTTTCCCAGTAATCAAGATGGTAGTTTTATTTTAAACTGAAATAGGCCCACCTGATCTGCTGTGCAAGCCAATAATAAATAGTAGAATATTCAATTCAGAAGAATAAAATTATGGGTATTTTTTCTGTACTTCATTTTGTGCTCTACAGTACATCTTGGCTTGGGGAGTGAAATAAATATTGTTATGGAGAGCAAAGAAACAGTGCAAATATATTTATGTATTTCTAATTTTGTCTTGGGTGTTGAATTGCCCTGGGTTCAGTTGCATAATGATAAGCAAAGCAACTGGACACAATCCAGTGCAAAGTGATGCATGAAACCAGCACTTTTCCCCCCTAGTGTGTGAAAATTTGTATCAGCAAGAAACAGATAGTCTAACTTCTATGTAGCTGGAGAACTGCCTGCATTTTGATACCTACATGCTTTTAAAATGAATCATTCTTCGGTGCAGACACAAGATCCTCAGCTTGCTGGAGCTCAGCAGTGACTTGCTGACACCACATTAACCCTCCATCCTCCCTCACACTGTGCATTACTGTGACCCCCCGTGGGCAAGGCCAAGGGGAAGGTGGTTATTGTGTGCAAATAGAACCCAACACTCTGCTTCCCAAATCCATATTGGAGCCAGGGTTAGAGCCAGGGTTAGGTTTGAGCTCTGCTGCCTTCTTGTTATGAACCCCGTGCATGAAGCTCCTCATTGCTGGTCCTTCAGTGTGTGATGGCCTGGGGTGGTCTGGCTGCAAAACCCACTGACCTGGGCAGCCCCTTCCTGTCCAGAGATGGGGCAAGGTGCTGCCTTTGTAAGGAAAAGGCCAGTCATAGCTTTTCTTCTGTTAATCAGTTATATTAGTTGCTGAAGGTTCAACAATTATTATAAAAATAAAAGCTTATGGTAATGGTTTTATTCTTTAAGCATCTTTCACCCTGAAAACTTGGTCTGTGAATTTCTCTTAACTATGTAAGAAGAAATACTCATGAAAAAAGTCCTTTGGTGTTTAAAGGAATTTGCATTTTTTAATAAATAACTTATTTTTAAAACAGCTCTCCAGCATCAGATAGAGAGTAATCAGAGAATAATTTCTCTGGTTTGCCTTTACTTTTAGAAAAATAAAAAATGTAAATCTTTCTGGCTTTAGGCAGCTCCCAACATTTACTTTTACATATCATAGAATAACTGTATTGGTGTGAAAGAAAGAGGGGAAGGTTCAATTCTAGAATGAAGCTCCTATTTGGTTCTGGTTTGTGTTGCTTTTTCCAAATCCACATCCAATCTCTGGGAGGTAGGTGTTGTACTAGGATTTGGAGCAGTGCAAGGACAAGTATTTAAGTAAGTCAGATTATTCTCAGGAGTGGGGGATGTTTAAGTAATGTTACAGACCTAGCCAGTGTGAAAATGTGGATACAGATCATGCAGATTTGGCCTCTGGCACAATCAGTCAGTCAGCAACTCTGCACTTGGGTTTTTCACCGTATGTCTCCTTTAAATAAAGCACAAACATATAAACACATTGCAGATTTCTCTCATTTTGGAGGTGAAGATCTGAGGCCTAATTGCAAGTAGAAGTGGCAGTTTATGGCTGGCTTATAGATCTCCCAAAGCTGAACAGGCAGTGGCAAAGTGAGCACATCTTTCCCTACTGTGAGAGACGCTGCTGACCTTTGAGTCTGCAACAGGCCTTTGTGAAACTGCTGGGTTTTGTTAATCACTTGGATTGTTTTGATTGACAAAAGGGCAACTGAAAAAATAGTAAGTCATCATGGATATGGGAGTGCATCTCTGTGATCTATGAACGGCATTTAAAGGTTCATGATTTGTTCCCAGGTGACTGAAGCAGTGGGGGAGGGGGGAACAGAGGTCTTCCAGCTTTTTGTAGCAGATGCTCAGTACTTCGCTTTTGGATGAGATATAACCTAAACTGTGCTGTTGGAGCAGTCAACTGGGGAGTATTCTGCTCTTGGAGTGGGCAAAGGAATGCTGTATGTTGGATAATCACTGATGGAGCAGAAGAGGATAAAGCTGGGCAATCTGACTGCTCTAACTCAAACTGAAGCAGAAGGATAGACATTGTATCCTCGAGTCATCAGAGCTGTCCACGAAGCTGAGGGACACAGTGACACCACAGGCTTTGCAGTGGGTCTGCTGTTGCTGTGGTGCTCCTGGAGGGTGATGTGGAGCAATGGCAGTTTTAGTTATCCTAAATGTGCATCTTGCACTCCATGACAAGTTCTAGCTATGTAACACTCAACAGCCATGGAACTAGTCTTTGTAAAGGATGTGGCCACCATGTGCAGATTCATTGAACTCTACACCCACTTGGCAGTCAGTCCTTGCAAATTAGGTTATTTTTTGAGTCCTCTGTGAACCTGGAATGGGCAATATTTGCCTAAGAAGAAATGTCATAAGAATAGGATGGAAAACATGAGTGAATTCTGTTGTTTGAAGGCTGGTCCTGGAAGAACAGAAGGGATAACACACTAATCAAATTCTGACAAGGTATTGAGGAGACAAAACAGGAAAGCATTTTTGAACTGCCTGCACTAAAGCTGGATGCCTGAAAAATAAAGCAGTTCTTATGCATAAACGTAACTTTAGTTGGCATTATCCAGGGATAAGTCATACAACTATAGCAGCCATAAACGTCAGTGCAGGCAAGAATGGGCCTCACACATGCTGGTGATGCCAAGAAATCAGGGAGACCACCTGTTCTGAGATGAGGTACAAGATAAATAAATACAGATACCTCATCTTCCCCAGCTGGGATCAACACAGGTAGTGTGTGTGGCCTGTGACCATGTGGACACGATTACGTGACTAAAGTATCCATGGCCTGACCTGCCTGTACAGGAGAAAGATAAGAAACAGAGGCTGAAGTAGTGAACTCTTTAGGGAAAGCGTTCTGCTGTGATCAGTGAGGTCTAGTTGTCTTTCCTTCCCTGTTATGTTTATGCAAATATCAGTCCTTTAAACAGGAGCTGATTTTCAGGCTGCAGGGAAGGACAGGTGATCCATCTCTGAACTGCACTCTGCAGCGGGGCTCCACTGCAGCCATGGTGGCAAAGATGGGGACATCAAAGCTTTGGGCATGTCAGTCAGGGCTTGGCTTGCTGAATCTTCTTCCTTTGTGATTTCTGAGAGATGATACAGCGAAAGCAGAGAATGGAGACTGAAGAGAAATATGTAGGCAGGGAATGACCAAGAGATAGAAAAATAGCAAGAGTGAAAATGTGAACATGATCTTGTAGTGTACTGCAGATCTGAGGTGATCTTGCCTTTCTTCTTTTGGCTGCCATTGTCTGAATCTAGCAGGAACAGGACAAGTCTGGTTAAGTCTGCAAACACTGAGTTTCAAGCTCTGATAGGATTGACATCAGTGTGTTAAGATGTCTCTGGGCTCCCCAAATTTTCTTTCCCTTAATACGTCTCCTTAATATGTTTGTTACATTTCATAAGACTTATTAAAAGGTAAAGCTGTTAGACGTGGAGGATTTGCAAACATTGATGTAGGAAGCACTTGCTCAAGGACCAAGTGTGTGCAGTCCTCGCCTAGCTTGACTCCTGGCCCGTGGCCTGTTCCTAGCCCAGCTGTGGATCCCTTCGGAGTGCCCAGCCCCGCATCCCGTTGGGAATGCCCGCATCCCGCTGCAGGGAGGCTGATGAGCGCCACCTTGTGTCTACCGGGCTGCGGACACGGCCCCGGACTCTTTGGGAAGGGGCGGTCATGGATCGTTCCTCGGTGCCGGCAGGCAGCGGGATCAAGCAGCGGGACCAGGCAGCGGGATGAGGTGCTGTGCTCGTTCCCTCCCGCAGGACATCGCGTCCCCCGGCAGCTGCGGGCTGCACAGGCAAGCTGAGGCCACCAAGAGGTTAAAAAGTCAAGCCTGTAAAAACATTTTTTATGGGAAAACTGCCCCTCTGACACTACTGAGTCAGCCAGGAGGATGGATATGAGAATTTGTTGATAGGTCACTAAATCCTGCTCTGCAGTGCAAAAATCCAGAGACAAAGTGTCAGTAGCAATACTGGGGAAGATTCCAGTGCTGCTCCTTCCAGCTGCTCTGCTGGTTTGTGTCCCCTCCGGCTGTGACTGCTCTGGTTCCCTTAGGTAAGAACAGAGCTGGCCTGACATAACTCAAGCCCTTTTCATCCTGCCAGGGTGTCTTGTACATGATACTTCATCCCACTGCCATCTTTCCTGGTGCATTTGTCTGCAGTGGAGGTTCAGTTCTCCAGAAAGATTTTTCCCTGAAGTCTTGGTTCTCTTATCAAGCGGTGAGAAGCTCCCATTGGCATCACCACCTGAATCACATCCACCCATGCTAAACCTCTTGAAGATGCCTTCTATTATGTAGAAGCCTCAGACACTGGATCTTCAAATGAATAAAGGACCCAATTTCAAACAAAGCAGTCCTTTGGGTTTTGAAATATCCTGCAGTGCTATATCCACTGGGACACAGGAGCGTCTAAAAGTACAGGCAGGGCCTATTGGGATTGTGCTTATTCTACGAGAATAAACTAATTTATCCTGACAGGCTACAAGTTACACAGGATTTTGTGATTGAATTCAAATGATTCAAACTAATTTCACATGTTCGAAACTCCAGAAAAATAAGAGAGGATTTCATGTGGTAGACAACCTGAGTGGGTTATGTGAGAACTCTAGAGACAGATCATGATATCATTGGAAAAGAGCTTAAAAGGAGCATAACAGAGTGAGTTCAAACCATGGTAGATGTGTTGTTGTTATGTTACTAATACTGTTTTCACAAATGTTTGAGATGTCCTAGGTATTTCTCAGAAATACAAGAAAGGATTACATTTGGCCAGGTAGGTCACAGTAGGATATGAGGTTTTTTTCAGTTTGACATGGAAACAAATAAAATAAACACAACATTGGCAAGTACTTTGCTTCCTGTTGAGAACATGTTATGTAACTATTCTGGCTTTCTTTCCTCATAAAATAGGGTGGGGAGTATGATAACTGTAGAGAAAAGAATAATACAAACATTTAGCTACCCTGCAGTAGTTCAGAGAATCACCTTTGGCAGGTACAGGAGTGGAGTCCTTGAACTCACACGACTTCACAGCAGAAATTCTTTATCACATGCCATACTGTGATAAAAGAGAGCAGAATCAATAACACAGGGAATGTGACTGAATAGCTGATTCTGAATAGAAGTCTAGGAGGCAAAGGGTATTTGGGAAGAATATAATAAGTAATCCAAGTTTCTCCAGTAATCCATGTCCAATTTCAGTTACCAAGGGTGGGCCTACAGGAGAGTTTCTCTGGATTTATACCAAGATAAGCAAGAATAAAAAACCCAGGCACCTAAGGAGTGAAAATTCCACCATATTCCACCATAAGATTGTAGAGAATAAAATGTAAGCCAATATTTGGTTTAGACCAGGGAACAGAGTGCATTTTGTTTGAAAAGGTAGAGCCAGACTGCACTACTGGGGATTGTGCTACTGCACTGGAGCCACTGCAGGAGAAAGGGTCTGGAGGGGAGGAGCTGGTCCAGCAAGGTTCCATCTCCAATCCACACATCTGCACATGTCCTTCTGCACATCACTACACCCAGGTACAAATCAGAGCTTGTGGGATGAGAAATACCTCATTCAGCTGTGTCTCATCCCATGCACCCTCCACTTCCCAGGCAGATTTCTTTTTTTGGAGGTGAAACGGAACAATTGCCTAAGGTCTAGTGTTTCAGAGAATTGTGAAAAAAACTCAGAAACTAAATTGTGCAGAAATGAGGATGTGTTGGGAGGAGCCCACTGGTTCCCTGCTGGTGGAACATTTTGGCAGTCCAAAAGCTCTGTGAAGCTTGGGATCCATACACAAGAAAAACAGTGATTTAGTCTTGTTTTAAGCCCCCTTTGGTGTATCCAAAACATTTATTGACCACAGTCTCATTTTCTAAGTGTACAACTCTTGCATGTGTATATCGAATTCTATATTACAACTGTTAAGTTTCCTGCCTTACTGCTCTGCAAGTATGCTGATACACCATGCTGATGTATGATCTCCTTCAGTAGACAGAAATGCTTTCTTTAGTTTTCAGTCTAAACATGCTGTTGATCAGATTACAAAAATTTGATCTCACATCAGGTTAATCTTTAGCTTATTTCCTTTTTCATGTACTTATCTTAAAATCTATTTATAATGGACTTGCATATTGTTCCTCCACTGTCACACAGAACAAGTTCTGTTCTTTTCATCTCTCCCTAAGAATGCTAATTCCGTAATTGCTCTAATAGCCAGTCTGCACTGATCCCAGTTTAAGCTAATCTTTTGCAACACTGTTGACAGGAATTGTATAAATATTTCACACAAAATCTTACCAGTGCCTTTTCTAAAACTGCCAATATTTCCTTCTCTACTAAAAATCCCTCCTAACCCATGTGAACATTACATTATATGTTTCCACAGCTGTGTTGTACTGGCAGATCTGGCACACTGTCAGTCCATCAGAACACTCGGATCTTTTTCCTTCTCTGTTGCTTCCAGCTGATGAATCCCAAGAACATGACTTTGCAGTTCACATTATTAAATTTCTATCACTGCAGGCATGAAGGTCATCTAATTCCAGTTGGAGTTCTGGTTCTCCTCAGTATGGGCAATATCTTCCAGCTTCGTATCATGTGCACAGTTTTTGAGGCTGGGCCTGATCATTATTCACAGTTCATGGAATTGTAGATTCAATGGTATTGCTCCGAAGACTGATCCCTGAGGAACACTGTTGGGTAATTTGCTCCATTCTTATAACTCCTTTTTTACTACAACCTGTTGCTCCTTGTTCACACTGCTTTTATATTAATCCCTATCCCCTCCACTTTCAGGAATGATTTCCTGCAGAGCACTGTATCAAACGATCTGTTCCAACTCCAACAGACTGAGTTCACTGCATTTTTTCCTTCTAGAGAGACAATTATCTTGCTCAAAATACACCAGTTCAGCCTGACATCCTCAGCTCTGGTAAACCATGTATGTTTTCTCACATTCTGTTTGCCTCCCTGCAGCTAATTGTTCTTTCTTTTAATGTTTGTTCTAAGACTTGGCATTATAATAATAATGGCCAGACTTCGCGAACGAAGATCTGAGGAAGGTCTTTGTGCGCCTTCCAGCCTGCGCATTGGATTTATTTTAGGTGGGACACAGTGCGCGCAGAACTGAGCCCACCCTTTAATCCTAAAGTTCATCTGCCGGGGCCAAGCGAGCTTGGACAGTGGCAGCGAGGTCCTCAGGACGTAGGTGGATCGCCTTACAGGGCTAACGGGCTCCACCTGCCCGGGGAGTGTCCCTGACCGGGAATCGAACCCGGGCCTCGGCAGTTACAGTGCCGTGTCCTTAACCACTAGACCACCAGGGGCTCCCACTTGGCATTATACTGAATTTTAAAAATACATTTTAGAATATGTATACTTTCTAAAGATACTTTTTAGAATAAAAATATTATATTTGCTATGCTGAAGTCCTAGGCAAGCTTTCATTGAAATTCATTAAACATTGGCTGCTTTTACTTGTAAATTCATATACCACTTATTTCAATATGCTAGGAAAGAGATTGTATGTATTTCTCAACATTTTTTTCCATTAAGAAATGTAGTTTGTTTCTCCTAAGATACTGTAATTTCTGTTATATTACTATTTCCTTTATATATCATTCCCATCTGTCATTAGCCTTATGTAAGTCACAGCAAAGGACTTCTTTGTTCATTCTTGAGCAACACCACCTCTTGCTAGTTAATTGATTACTGAAGAAAACCACCTTATACCATCCCAATGTCTTTGATGGAGCTCTGCTTTCACTGGTGGCATTTATTTTCTTCTTTAGGTCTGGGACATTAAAGTCTTCCATAAACAAGGAATTGCATTTATTATTCTCCTGTAATTTTATATCCCTTATAATTTATATCCAAGCTTGACTAGAGAAGGAGGCTGTAAAGGACCCTCATTATTATCCTTTTGGAGCAGTTTGTGTCAGTAATTTCCACCCAAACAGAATGTATTTGGTTGGTGTGATCAGATTTCTTTGCACTCAGCCATTTCCTTCAGTGACTTCCTCCTCTCCTCTCATTTCTGTCCTTCCTAAGAAACTCCCTCCATAGTGCATCAGTGGGAATATTGTGCTCCCAGCTGAAATTCAGGAGACCTCTCCATGCTCCAGCAGGGTTGCATATTGACCTTAGAGCTTCTGATATCTAACCTTTCCTGTGACAGGGTCTGAACACCCTGACCCCACAGGTCCCTCAGGCCCTGACCATCCTCTCAGGATTATCACAGAGGAGCATTAATGAGAAGTTTGAGTACAGAAGCACTGATTTTTGTACTTACTGATTTCTTCCCCTGTGGATGTCATTTCCCCAGTATTTTTCTGGCACCCACAGCCAATGGTGGGGACAGTTCCTGTGGGGAGATTCACTTGAGCTAACAACTCATCTGCATGTCTTACTTGCTCTTTACTTCAGAGAAATTATTTTAGCCACATCACGAAGGCATTCACTGAGGTTATAAGTTTCAGCAGGGCCGGGTGAGAAATGTTCTCCCACATAGCTGGTCCCCTGAATCCACCAGAGATTTGCTTCTCAGCGGTGAGTGCAACATCAAACAAAAAATAAAGGACTTGTAGAGAAACGACATTGCTGGAGTTCTTTTCTCCCCAGTCACTGGTGTGTGCACACACCCAGCTGCTGTGGCTGGGAGTGCCTCCAGACAGAGCTGGGTGATGCAAAGCATTTTCCAAATGTTTACACAATGAAGAATTGCCATCATAGGCTCAGGAACAACTGTTTTCAGAAAGTAAATATTGTGCATTTCTAGAGTAGATAATAGCTAAGGGTAGCAGGCATTGTGTCTGGAGCCTGAAGGGAAAGCATGGCAGGTCTGAAGAGAGGCTCTTGTCTCCTAAATCAGGATGAGACTTGGGCTGTGCAGCTCAAGGAATGCTTTTCCTTTCATGCATTACCACTGGCTGCAATGCATCATGCTTCATTTTTCAGAGATGTAAAATTAAATTAGAAAGGAGGACAGCAGCAAGAGGTTCAGTGAATTGGAGAAAGAGTAATAATTTTCTATTTGAGTCATCTTCATTCCATCAGATCAAAAATAG
Source organism: Pachyramphus minor (assembly GCA_013397135.1). Taxonomy (NCBI): domain Eukaryota; kingdom Metazoa; phylum Chordata; class Aves; order Passeriformes; family Tyrannidae; genus Pachyramphus; species Pachyramphus minor. The sequence goes on along the minus strand of VYXB01006925.1, from coordinate 9,144 downwards.
CCTCACTCCTCTTCAGAGATAAGCACCACCAGCAGCATCCCAGCAGTTTCACAGGATTTACAGTTCAGCAGCTCTGGTCAGAACTTCTGCATCTCTCCATGTAGCAAGAACAGTTCTTTAACTGCAGTGTTATTAATTCAGATACAATAACTCTCCTGCCTGTGACACTTTTTGACTATGTTTCACTGTTGCTGTTGGAGTTCTGGTTCACTGTAGAAAGGCACTGTACAGAAAGGACTGTACAGAAAGGATTGGCGTTTTCCTGGCATGTTGGATCTGCAAAAGGGCCTTAGTAGTTTTCAGAGCATTTCAGGAGGTTGTTTCTCAATAGAAAGAATAGGAACGGCAAGATTAGTATTGAAATGCCCCACTGGTATTTCTGTGGGCTCCATTTGATGCTCAGAATATTTTTTGAACAGCTGTTTGGTCAGAGTCATATCTTTTGAGGAGTTTGGGGATTGATTACTGCAAAAGGACAATATGGTCTAAAGTCATATCACCTGTGCAATAGTGTTTCCAAAATGATAGAACGGTTGGCAAAGAACATTGGCCCAATGGTACAAACTGCCTTCTTCCCACCAGCTGAATGGCAGGAAACTATCTGAAGTTTCTTGTCTTCTTGGCAAGGCACCAGATAATCTGCAGGAGTCTCTAAGAGTTCTTTTTGCTTGCATCTGCTGAAAGGTGGGTGAGACAGGAGGTTTTTTCACCTGGGGGAAGAATTACAGGTGGGAAACGACAGCTGAAATAAACACTTGATCTTGTGTCTACAGTTGTAGGATGGAGAGTGAACATGCATCTTAGTTATGTCTTGGTGAGACGATCCAGCCTGGGTGATTCAGGAGTAATTCCACGCAGTCTGTCCAATGCTGCTGGGGTTGGGCTCCATTGGGTAGGTGTGATTTTGTCTGTGATTTCAGCTTTTAGACAGTGTATCACTGCAGACAGTACCACAATGAAATGCAGATAAAGAAAACTGGGCAAATGAGTGCTCTGTTTCTGAACACCATTTTTCAGCTCCAGCTCAGGTGGGGTTTTGCACTTGCAGCAAAATCTGTGACAGCTTAACAGAGATGGCAAGTATATGATAATATTAATGATACTATAATTAATACTAGTTGTATTTCAATAGTACCTAACTGCCAACACATGTAGTTTTGGTGCCTTTACAGTCAAGGCAATTACAAGTTCAGCTCCTTATAGTCTACAGTAGCAATCCAGGTCTTTTCAAAGCATTATATTCACAGGGTTTTTGACAAAAAAACTTTGCAATGGGAACTCTTATTCTGATTTTAGCTCTGCCAGGCAGTACTACCAAAACAGGATTGTGACCCTGTAAGACACACATGAGTCAGCATTGGGTTGAAGTTCTTCTGACTGCAGAATCAAAGTGCAAAGACTCATTTGGCTTGTGGGATACAGAAGCCTAATTCAATATCTCACATCTCTTTCAATAACCTGAAGATACACAATGTGAATTCCCAGGGGATGTTTGCTTGAGGGCTGAGCAGAAGGGAAGATCCCAGCATCCTAGCCTGTTATTTTGTTCTACCATACATTTGTTAGCTTTTAGGAAAAATATTTCATAAGTGATCACATATTTGTTTGTTCAAAACGTGAACTACATGCCAGTGAAAAACAGAATAATCTTTCCTGTTTACAGAACCAGAGCTGCAGAGTCTAGACCTCAATTTATTTATGGTATTTATTTAAAGCTTCAGTTTTGACCTAGATCCAGTTCTCATTTCTGAAAGCAGCATAAAGTTCTGACTTGCAGCAATTTTCTTAAGGCCATTAATGTATATGTATGTAACATCAAGAATTCCAGCCTCTTATTACATGAACTATGTAGGATTTTCAACAAGAGACAATTGTTTCTGTGCAAAGGTATACACAGGATATTGCAGGCAGGGGAAAAAAACCCATGTTATTAACAGCTTTAACTTGACCTACCTGGTTTTGGAAGCAGCATTGTAAAGGGAATTAATTGCATCAGTCAGTGGAGAGAAAAATCAAGGAAGAATTCTACTCACCCCAAATTAAGCTTCAATACTGCAAAGCTGTCATTATGTGTATCAAAGGCTGTTGAAAGTCATGTTGCTGGGAATAACTAGGGGGCTTGTTAATGCAGTCATGATCATCTTTCTGACAGAAGCTCACTTTCAGGAAATGTGATATGAAATTTTCCTTAGGTTCTCATCTCCTTCCCATACTGTGTTTCTTTCACTCTTAGGGTGCTTCGTCAGTAATTTCTCAGTTAGGAACTAATTTTTCAGCATCTACAAAACTCTATAATGAATGGTGAGCAAGTCTGAAAGGATTCTTAAGTGAATGCAAGTTACATCTTCTTTTCCAACTGTTGGTAATGGGAGTTTTCTCGGCTGATTTGAGTTCAAGCCCTTATGTAAATAGGGTCGTATTGTGCTTCTAAAGATAGCACAGTACAAGGCAGATCCCTGATTTCTGCTTCTTGTGGTTCTGTTTGAAAGACACTGTTTTCTCCCCAGCATGTTCTTTTTAAGCGGGTGTATTTCTTCCTTTCTGGTAATCTCTGTATCAGAGATTATTATCTGCAGTATCCGATCAATCTCTCTGCGGCTGCCCCTTCATTCTGTGAATGGCCGGAACTGCCCCTGAAGTCTTCAGCAGTTAAACAAAGGGCACAGTCGCTGAGAGATCCTGCCAGCAGCTTAAAGGCTTACAGAGTTTGTAGCACTAATGTAGACGTTGTTTCATTGGGATTTTGTATGCATTCTTATACATGTATGTCTATCACGTGCAAACCTGTCTGTGGAATTCTGTTCCATCCTTCCGCAGTAATTATTTATTTATTTTTTTTTTAAGATCAGTCAGGAACCTGAGTTCTTCTGCCAAATATAGTAACATGAGGCAAAAAGCAAAAGCATATTGATAATAATGCAGTAGGCAGAGAACACAGAAATGCCTGTTCTGTTTCAAATCCATTTGACCGTCTCATCTATGCTGAAATTGCTACACAGAAAACGATCAGACCCAGTTTAAGAGTCTCTTTCTGTAAATAAACATGACTATATATGATAGCTGTTCTCAGGCCAGATGATGAATTGAACTCAAAACTGCATACACAAAATGCATGACCAAGTGCATATTTTAATTTGTAATTATCACAAGTGCTTATGTTAATTGCTTGTTGTGCAGTGGCAGTAAAATAAAACATAACTGGTTTAGTGTTTGTTGTCAATGCGTTTTCAGTGTACAACAGCTAATTTATTGGTCCTTATTCTTTCTCTGTGTGAGTAATCTATTCTTTCTCTATGTGAATAATCTATATATATCTATAAACCGTTAAATGCAAGGTTCCTTTAACATGGGATCAGCAACTCCATAAGTAATTGTGTTCCCGTGTTCCAAAGTGTGACCTTCAAATCTATGTCTTATTTAGATTTTAGCCTCTAAGAGTGGGTTGAGCATTGTGCTTTCATTGTACAGCACTAAACATACTTTCTCTGATATTCTGTAATGTCATGCAAATCTATCCAGCAGCACAAAACTCTGCCTAAAGGAAGCAAATATCCAGAGCCATCTGGAGAGGTGCTGAATTTCTTAGTGTTGGACAAACTGTATTTCAGATAAGGACAGGAATGATAGAGCACAAAAGCAGTTAGAGCACATATGGGAAGCAATATCCATTGGTGAGCTCTTTGGACAGTAAACCGGTCTATGGCACAGCTCCTGTGTGTTTCTCACTTGGACTTTAACTACAGGGAGAACTGTGTGCATTAACTGAGCCACCTGCAGAAGTGTCACAGCACCAGGGTGTACAGAGGACAGCTTGGGCTCAAGCTTTAACTGGTGCTGTTCAGATCTCTGTGGGATCACTGGCAGGTGATGGTGGGGCACAGACAGGTTCTCCTGCCTTTCAGTGATCAGCTTGGTATTCTAGAGACCTTCCCTCTTGTTGTGGTTTAACCGCAGCTCACAACTAAGCACCAGACAGCCACTCACTCTCTCCAGGGGGATGGGGAGAGATTGCAAGGGTAAAAGCAAGAAAACATTGAGATAAAGACAGTTTAATGGGTAAAGCATTCTTCTTCTTCTCCCAGTTGCAAGCATGAAGGATGAAGCCCCATGGTGTGGAATATCCGTCGGGTCAGTTGGGGTCAGCTGCCCAACTGCATCACCTTCCAACTCCCTGTGCACTTCCAGCTCACTATGGGATGGGGTGAGGAGCAGAAAAGACCTTGGCTCTGTGTGAGCTCTGCTCAGCAATAACAAAAACATGTTGGTGTTATCAACACTGTTTCCAGCACAAATACAAAACACAGCCCCATACCAGCTACTGTGAAGGAAATTAACTCTATCCCAGCCAAACCAGCACACTTCTCCACTTTCTCTCCTCTTAGCACCTCCTCTACAAGGTGAGGCTTGCAGTGGATTAGACCAGGAATCCTCAGTGTGGATATTTCCTCTGCAGTGGATCTGCCCAGGCAGGGAATGCTAACAGATTGTTGCCAGGCTTGTGTTTGCCAGCTGGAGCAAAGCACATTGCAGCAGGGGTGTGTGTACCAACCCTTTGCCAATAGTGGAACCAGACAGTGAAGGTGAAAGCTCTTGGAACTGTCCTGATCTCCAGCAACTGGAATCAAATGTAAGCAGAGGAGAAATCAGACATGATACACTGATGTTACTGCTTGTACACAGGGAACAGCAGAAGATTTTCTTGTGAGACAGGAGTACTTAGCATGTGTAGGAATGTAATGTGAGTTGTGCTAGTTTGCTTGATAAAAGTAACATTTTCTGTTACCTACGTTCAGTGATCCAGCATTTTGAGACATGTTTTTGACAAAACTAAATGTGTCTAGAGGTTTGTGTGGGATGAAGATTTTATTTGGGTCAAATTAAAAAGTGGTCCATACTGTGGTGGATGGTTAAGCTGTCAAATTTAACCAATGAAAGGATAAAAGTGATAATTTTGTTTTTACCAGCTCAGCAGTAAACAGAACAGGTGCAAGCCATGTTTAATCCATGACCCCTGGGAAATGGTAATGCTCATTTCTGTTGTCTTCCTGTGCCAGATGCCAGGCTCCCTGAATTCCTAATTGAGAGCACTGGCTACAAAGACTGATAAGGCACAACTGAGCACCTGGGTCGCATCAAAATGAGAAAAGCTCTTTAGCTGATGCTTATTGTAATATCCTACTGCAGGCAACACCTGTGGTATGACTTCATAAATAGATAACCTGAGCTGTGCTCAAGGGTAATTCAGAAGTTGTCAGCTTGTTAGGCTGGTTTCCAGCCATGTGCTGATGGCACATGCTCACAACATAAGAGGAAATAATCCTTCATGCATATATAGCACATTATGACAGGAAGTTGTGGGGGGTTTTGTTATCTTTAAAATTCCTAGTCTGCTTCTGCATTAAAAGGAAATTTTCAGATGTGATTTTGGCATTTTCTGGTGTCTCAGAGTGGGTGTGTCACCTGCCATGTCTAAAAACGTGTGGGTGGGCAAAAGTACTTACTACTAGTAGCATGCATCTGCAGAGGAATTAAAGTTTTGGCAAAGGTGCTGGTAACTATTTTCATATTTCGTTTAATCCCTTCTGAGGTTTTCTCTCAGGTTACAGTGGTGGTCACTGTACCCCATGGAGTTCACAGCACTGCAACAGCACATCCTTCTGGTGTTGTGTACAGATCTGAGTAAGAGATCCTCCTGCTGAACATCCTACAACCCTTGGGTTTTGACTAGCTTTGGATCTCTACACTGAATTTCCTTCATGTTCAAATAATTTACATTTGAAAATATCAAGAAGAAAATGCATTTCTTCAGCCACTATCTCTTCCTGATTACTTGGTGTCTATAGAGGTTCATTCAGGAGATCCATGTATAGCTAAGAAATTGTCATCAAACCCCTTTCTACTCTTCAGAACTCATTTAGATTCTGTGTTGTCTGATATACCATAAATGTCCCGCTAAGATGTATTTGTTGGTTTTGACATTGCTTTGATATCAAAAATCCCCACCACTTCCCCATGAAGATAAATGCGTTTTTTATTTGGACCAATTTTTCCTCTCTGTGATTGGAGACCAAAACTGTAACTACTGACATTTAGTGAATTAAATTAGACCTTTTCAATTTAATCAAAGCTTTGAAAAGTAGCAAAGAGGGGAGCATTTTGAAAAATGTCTTTTGTGCTCAGGTAGCTCCTGCTCATGTAAGATGGGCTCATTCCCTCAATTTTCCCAGAGTTCATCAGTGAAGAGATGTATTTCTCCATGTTCTGGCACACATGAAAAATATTAATCATAAAAGCAGCTCTACTCCCTTGTAGATTATGGCCAAAACAATATAGTGCAGAATTAAGGACATAGAATGCTCCTGTGAGGTTGTACCAAGGTGGGGAAAAGAATAAATATCCTGCATGGTGAGTTGAGCTCAGTAAATTGTCAGTACTGGAGATGGAAAGACAGTTGCAGTAATTCTGATCTTTGCTTATATTTTCACTATCTTTTTATCTGTCTATATTTTATAATCCTACAAGCAAAGCAACTTCACCTGTGAGACTCCACAATTTTAATAATTTTGTAGACCTGCTTTTGTTGTATTTTTTTCATTAAAAAAGATAAAGGGATTGTGGAAGATTGGAGGTCTTTGATTCCTGGATGATCTTTGGACTCTCAGACTGCAAGGATAAGGAAAATAAGCTGCATATTTCAGCTCTGGTTTTGTAAGTAACCAGTTAATAAGTAAGCTTTTAAAATAAGATACTGTCCTTAAGATTGCCAAGGGTTTTTAAAATGTATCTGCAATTTGGTTTTAGGCAGTTGTTCCTTGTCTATGGCATAAGCTTTGCTCACTGGTTTTCATTGTTTTCTCTGTAACAAATTTTCACTGAGGTGTTTTATACCTCCTTAGGTTCTGATAACCAAGTAGTACAGAAAGTTATATCCACTTGCTACCTTCGATAAATGGTTCTTGTTTTGGATATGGTCTTTTTGAACCTATAATTATTAAAAATAAAGGAAAGTATAAAAAAATTTGTTTTCCAGCTTCCACGTGCTGGATATACTGATTTGTGCTCCTTGCCCAATTGGCAAGATTCTTCCTGATCCTGTTTAATTTGTCTTGGAAGGAAATTAACCTTCTCTGTGGAATTGGTCATGTGAAAATGTCAGTGCTCTGGAAGGCAACATTCATTAATATAAGAAAAATACATAAGATTAGAAAGCATAAAATTTCGGTACAAGGTGGATCCTTCCTTCCCTTGCAGTGCTTCAATGAACTGCACCTTCCTCTAAATCTTGGATCCTTGGGTTTTATTTCCAGGTATCTGAAAGCATCAAAACACCAGCTGTCTGTCTGTCAGCAGCAGAGTTACTCTGCTCATTTATCCTTTTCTGGATCTGCCCTCTAGACCCAAGTGCTTCTTTTTAAAAATTCCTTTTGCAAATTATTTCCAAATTGGAATGAGCTTCCCCCCGATACACAGAGTCGTCCTTAGGCTGAAGTCTTTGCTTATGCTTTCACTAAAACTAAGTGTGGAAGCCAATGAGAGGCTGTTGAGGGAGAATGTAAGTGGCACAAGATAATTTCTGGTTTAATTTTAGAGCAGTTACGTAGGATTTGGTTATTAAAGATATTTAAAATGAAAGTTGACTCTACATATATTCAAAACATTGTCCTTTAATCTTCCCTGAGCTTGCTTAATATTAACGAGAACCAGGACTTGTGTGAGGCTTTTTCTTAATTATTTTCTATAAAATTAGGTATAAAGGAAATTGAAAATATTACCTTAATAGGCAGGTTGATCAAGAATTTCCGGTTTGATAGGACTCCAAACAATTTTTCTCTTTTAACAGGTGACACATCCAAGTGGTGACATAAAAAACTTACCAAAATTTACTATTAGAGAGACATGCAAATCATATTTTATCTTCTGCTCAAAAGTTTGCCTTCCTTTGTTGAAAGGATTTGTGATGAAGAGATTCCTGCTGTTCAAGAGATCCAGAAACAGATAACACTTTTTTGCAAAGCTTGTGTGAGCAGAGTTTACATCAGTAAGACACTTAAACGTGGCTAATTACAGGAGCAGACTGGAGATGGTTTGTTCCCAGAGGCACCGGCAGGTTCTGTAACTTGTAGGTAGCTTTACTAAACCCTTGCCCTTGGATTGGAATGGTGCTGAATTATTGTTCCTTAGCAGGAGTCCTGTTCTTGCTGCCTCACATGTACAGTGCAGAAGCACCCTGAGCAGTGACACTTGATTTTTTTGAGTGTCAGATAGGACAAGTTTTTGAGAGTTGCTGAGCAGCTTCCACAGCTCTCGGCTTAATGAAAGTATTGCATGAGGAGAAGCTGAGCTGCAACCTCCTTGTTTGATCTGTGGTGTCTTGCTTGATCTGTTTGTGAGAATATTCTTCCTGGTTTGCTTTTTTCTTTTTTATCTTGACACACATAGAATGTATATTTAGATCAGGACTGCATTAGACATTCATTTGGTTAAATGGTTTCTCACTATATTCAGTGCTGCTTTGCTGCATTTGGAGCAAAATTTAATAGTCCACATAGTTTAGCAGTTGCTAAAAATAAAGAGGAGAGGATGGAAGGAATTTCTAATGTAGTTGTGAGGGTTTTACACAAAAATCATATCTTTGCATTTCCTTTTGTGTCAATGGAAATTAATCAAATCTCCTTTACCTTTGGAGAGAAGAGACGCAAATCATTTCTCCCTTAACATTTTGGTGAAAGGTTCTATAGGAAGCTTTAGGATACAGATTTATCACCACAGATGTATCTTTTATTTCAGCATTAGACAGTTGTCAGTGGCATAAAAACCAGTTTCAAAATTGGCATGAATTAGCATTTTGGCTGGCAACACCATCAGAGTAATAACTGGGGAAAGAAATTTGCCTACTCATTACTGTATTTTTTGTAAAACAGAATAAAATCCTTTTGAGAAGAGATTTATACCAATGTTGACACTTCTTATGCCTCTTTGAGGGAGAAATTAAACGCTCTTTCAAAAAAATTTCTTTCCTTTGATTAACTCCATTGATTCCATAGAATGGTTCAGTGGACTAAAGTGAAATGAATTTTATTTAATAAAGTAAATAGAGTAAATGTAAATGAATTTAAGAAGATACATAGAATAGAATCATAGAAT
>VYXB01006924.1:0-14303 GCA_013397135.1 Pachyramphus minor | reverse complement strand
GAATAACATATACTACGACAGTTCTAATTAAACTTGCTTATCTTATGAAAAGAATGTTCAGTTGTTATTTATGAGTTCGACTTGTATCCAGTTTTCAGTCTTTATTTCCCCTGCCCGGGGAAAGCAAGGGAGGGGGGAAGGTCCTCGCTGTGGGTTTGGGTGTTTGGCCGAGTGCCAGGTGCAACAAAACATTTCTCCCTGTTTCAGCAGTCTAGGAGACAGGTTTCTTCCTTTTTGTAAAATCATCATAAGTCATTTATAAAAGCATTTCTCCCCCCACTTCTATTAGTCCCAGGGGAAGAAAGGTTCTTCCTTTTGAAACAATTACTGTAGCACTTGTGAAGTTTCTTTTCTGTTATCTTTAGGACAACAGGTTCAGTATTGTCATTGCTGGAGATTCCTTTCGTTCTCTCTCTCTCTCTCTCTCTCGGCTGGCTGTGCTGCGTGATGACTTCAGGGTTGAGTCTGTCCCTCCTCCATTCAAGCTAGGACCAGAAGCCACGGGCACACGAAAGCTCCTGAGGTCTTCTATGGCTTGTAAGGGGACTCTTACTCCATTATGGTCTGTGCCACAGTTATAAGGGATAATGGCTTTGAGTCCTTTCCCCTGTTCCTGTGGGTTCCTTAGCAGGACACTTACTTTACCATAGTCTTCAACCACAACTACAGAGAATGGCTTTGAATCCTTCCTCTGCTGTGTGGGGGTCCCTTTTTTCAGAAGACAGTTTTAAATAGACCTCATGTTGTGGGTCCACCCAGGACAACAGTTCTTCCATACTCTGCTGTCTTTTAGAGTCACAAGTGAGCTGCACCAGCATGGATCTCTCACCGGGACTGCAAGTTCTACTTGAGACAACTTGATCCAGCATAAATCTCTCTCTCCAAGGGCACAGGTCTCTAGCAGGACTTTGCTTCAATTCAGACCTCTCACGAGGGTCATAACCTCTTCAGGCACTCGTCTGTTCCGGGACAGCAATACTTGGTTCCTGGCAAAGCCAGGAACACTGGGCATTTATCTAGGCTTGTTTGGGGGCCCAACCAGCAAACTGCAGCACTGGTTCATCGGCTCCAAATATAATAACTATTGCTTTCTTCCTATGTAAGCTAATGCTTAGAAAATACACAGCTGTGCTTTGAGATGTGCTTGTGCCAGGGTCCCCTCTCATCAGACAACAACTTTGTGAACAAAACTTTGTCAAGTTCTGTTCTGGTTGTCATACAGTGCCACTACAGTCCTCTCCCTCCCCTTTGACAGTTACTGTCTTCCCTAGAGAAGATCCCTTTAAGACAAGGAAAATGAAGGCTAAGCCAAGACCAAAAGACGGGACTAGATGCTACAGGCAACCTAATCATTGGGTGAAGTCTGGGGGAGCATAAAGTAATGAGTAGAAACTGGTAACAAAAAACTGATGTAGAAGTGCAGCAAAGTCTTAAATCTAGTCAGGGATTTGTGACAAAAGACCACAAAGTAAATAATAATTAAAAATTTTTGGCCCTGTGTTAAAGAGACTGATTAAAAATATTCGGTGGAAAAGAAATGCTTGTGTTATGAGCAAGTCTTGTGTATGTTGAAAACCAAGGTACATGGGGGTTCACATTATCTAAAAAGTTAAAGTCAACGCAAAACATAGAATAGGTGGTCTCAAAGGAAGAATTTGCTTCTTGTTTACTGAGTGGACAACATTCTTTGTGGGGGAAAGAATCATGTATTTAAAGGCTGCCATAACACATATACCTAAAATGGAGGAGATATTCTATTCTGACAACCTTGATTCTGGTATTTCCCAGCTTTTTACTTTATTTCTTTGCAATCTTAATTTCTTCTTTAAATGAAGTGAGTTTCAAATTAATGTGACTCTTTCCCCTTCAAAACACCACAAGTTGGGTTTGATATTGATCAAAATTAAATGTGAAGTAGACTTGTACAATTAGATATCTGTATGTGTGTTAGGGATATCTATATATTAGCTTAGGAATCAAAGTTTAGAGCAAGTAATTTGCCATACCAAGAAATATTTCCTACGTATAATAATGGCATCTTGGAGTTTGAAGCAAACTATTTCAGAAGCAACCTGGTATCGCAAAAGCATGAATGGGAAAAGTATTATTAGATAAAACATGACAGTAAGCTCAGAACAAGGGGTTTTTTTGGTTTTGTCCTGGTGTTTTTAAAGAATAATGTATTCACAGCAAGGTGAATTTTTCTGAACTTGTAGCGCATGAGACATAAGGGAATACATGTCAGAGAGATTCAAACATTAGCACTCAGAGATGTTTGATTTTAAAGACAATATTCTTGAAATTTTAAAGTGGGTAAAATGTATTTCACTATTTCCAGTATGTAAGCCACAATGCCTTGGAGAGAAGGATGACATAAGGAATTGCAGTTTAAGAACATGGTTGATTTTTCATGAGGCATAAAGGAGCAGCAATGAATGCTTAAAAGTTTGCACAGCTACACTGGTTTCTGAAGATAGTTTGATTCTTCTGTTATAGAAGGTGTGCTTTCAGTATTAAGTTGAAGGAGACCTCCTGCCATCTCTGCTCAGTCAGAGTGGGGCTGAAGAGTCAAAGTTTGTCAGATTCTGTCCGATTTTCAAGGACTTAAAAAGTTTAGACCTGTTAAAGCAAAACAGCAGCATCCAACTGATCCTGGGGCTCCAGAGGGGCCCATGTGAAAACAGACTTCCAAAGCAGCTGACACAACCTCCCCTAGGACAACCTCGCAAAGTACCTATAAAAGGGCTCAAAAAGAGAGAAAACTGAAGAGACAAACACAGGCATAAATTAGGAAAGACATTTTGGCTGTCTGCTGGGCATCTGCATATAGCAAATAGAGCTGAAGTTGTAATATAATTACAGGATGTGCAGTCCCTTCCCCAGGGCTCTTTTACAAGTGTAACCTTCAGTGGCCTGGGCTCCTTTCAGCTGTATTCAGCTTAATCACATAGAACTTCGGCCTGGCATGACAATAAACTGAGAGCAAAATCCCCTTTTATTTGGTCACCAGCACTCACTATTTTTGATGCATATGACTGGGTTTTGTGAACAGCTGCAGAGCATGGCTGGAAAGAGGTGGATATGATCTAAATTATCCTCAGGTTACCAAATGACCAGTAGCATCTGTTAGCACTACTGTGATCTACACTACTCAAGCCCATTAGTAGGAATATGTCTTCACATTTTCCATCATTCTAGAGTTGCATTAGTCAAAAATGAGTCCTGCTTGTAGTCACCATGGACATAACTGGCCACAGTTATCCATTTTAGTTGATTTATAATTAAATTTGACTCAGTTGTAGTGGTAATCTTGTCTTTGCAGTTATTTACCAAAAAAAAAGAACATTGATGGAAAATAATAGATGAAGTGGGTTAATAGGGTCAATAAGGTTGTAATAATATCAACAATAATAACCCTGATAGGCATGCAATTTTACCTTTAACAGAAGGTTGAATAATTGCCTACTAATTAAAAGAGGCCACGTTAGGAGCTCCATTCTGTGGCAGGAACAGCTATGTGAATGGAGTCTGGTACATAGAGGTTCAGCCTCTGACCCAGAGTTGCTTTCATACACTGGAATTAACCTGGTGGAAGAGCAGCAGCAACATATGGTTCCTCAAAGGGATTTGCAGACTGCAGAGTGGGATGGTGATTTGGTTTTGATGAGATTAGGTATCATATGGTGGAGCTTTATTAACACAATAAAACCAAAGTTCAACACTGATATACCATACTGCTCTTTGTATTTCCAGTGTTATTATTTGATCTTTATGAAGATCTTTCCTAATGAGCCACAAATTGCTCCTGGACTCCTCCAGCATCATTTCATCTAGGCTTATCTCTTTGAACAGGTTTGTGGGTTTTTTTTCCTTTTCACATTTTAGACCTAAATCAAAAATAATCAGAAGGTGGAAAAGCATGAAAACAAATTAAAAAAATGTGTATCCTCCCTGTTTCTTAGTGGAGATGTCCACAGATAATAAGCTCTAAAACCTGCAACCCCAAAGTTGTGTGTCATTAGAAATTACAACTTGTCTATTTCGTTATTTAAAAATGAGATTTTTTTTTTTTTTTTAAGGTAGTTCTTACTGGTCATCCAGGTCTCTGAAGCTTGGCAGAATAACATGACTTCAAAAGGAAATGAAATAATAACCAGAACTGATTCACCAGTGCACTTTCTCATTCATATCTTTTCGGGTCTTTTTTTCTGGCCAACACCACTGATTATAAAGCTAAGCTTGCACCCCCTTCCTTTTAGGTTCTCTGGTGTGTTTCACAAGCTCCCCTTAGATTATACTTTTAAAACTCATTTTCTTACCAGATGCTGGTAAGCCATAACTTTTACTGTTATGTTATTCTGAGGAGTTCAGTAACTGTTTCCATCAAGCAAAAAAAAGTATTTCTGCATGTGTTTTGGTTGAAAGAAAAATATTGGAGCAACCACCTCCCTCAGCACTGGTGCTGCCCACTTGTCTCTGCTGGGCTTGGGCTCTGTGTGGCCACTTTTACTTGTGGCAAACCGCTGCCCATCAAATGACATAATGGTATGAATTTTCATTGCTATAGCTCCCTCCCTTGCCTTGCAACCATAACAGCACATGTGTACCACTGCAGTATTTAACTTTGCCAGTTGGCACCTGATGTCAGTCTTGGTCATTCCTAGATGTGGCCGGAATTCAGCAATCCATTCTCCCATAGGCCAAAACCAACATCCCAAAAGTTCTCCAAACTCTGCATATGTGTTACACATAAAATATTTGCTCAGTGGAGGAGATAGAACAGCGTGGTGCAACCTGCTCACTCTACAAATGTCATAGGACTCTGTGAAGAAAAAGCTTATGTAGTGTTCTGGTAGTCTCAGAGCTGCCCAGGCAAGCTCTGAGACATCAGGAAGGGACAAAAATTACAGGTTTTTGCAGTATTTTTCTGGCCAGACACACATATGTGCCTGAAGACACACATGAACGCAGATCCTTTTTTTGTTGTTTTTTTTTTTTTTTTCCACTCTGTTCTACAGAGCCACATAATTAGTTATCCTGTACTTACTAGAATGACGGGCAATGATATTTCTTTAATTAGAACCATCTTTGCAACAGTATTCCAAGTAGTTCACAATCTAATTACAGATACATCTTAGGAGAGGGAGAGAATGAATAGATGAGAGGTGTTCTTTGTGTTTTCAACACACTGTCACAGTGGCAGTGGAGACTGCGAGAGGAGTTTTAATTAGATCACAGGAGGAGAATAGAACAAATACGATAATAGTCCTTGAGCAGTAGCTGTATTCTAATAATGGTAGAAAGCACAATACATGTGTTCTTATACGTGATCTCCACGCCTTATCTTTCATGTATGCCTTGTTTAGAAGCCTCAAATCTTCATTCATAAAGCCAAGCCATGATGATGATGTTTAGAGGAGAGGCGGGTCAGTGGAGACAGCATTCCATTCATTCTCTAGCAAATATATTTATGGACATTTCAGAGTGAACCTCACTCTCTGGGCAACTGGTTCATCTGTTCAGTTTAGCAAGCACGATGGGTGACAGTTTTCCTTAGAGATGAAAATACAATTATATGCATGTTATATGAGAGAAGGAGGCACAGTAAGAGAATATAAGTTGTAGCTTTTTGGCAAAACTTATTTCACTGTCTTCGAGTAAATGCTGAGAGTTTGTTCAGTCTTGTACCTTCTGAACACATGCATGCAAACCAGCATTACAGCAACGTCAAACACTCATATCTGGCATTGTCCAATTTTTGACATATTTCACAGCAATAAGAAGTCACAGCTCTGCTTGGTTTAAGGAGACATACATATAGCATTAGGCTTCTGACTTTCCACAATTCTTTCTAACAAGTAACATTTCTCATCATGCAATGAAATGACATGCTGTAAAATGGCCAGAGAAATTGAGAAATTAAGAAATAAGATAAAAAAATTGCAATACAGAATAATCTAATGAAGTATAATCTGATAAAATAAAACCTTGGACTTTTCCCACATTTAATTCGTCATTGTATGTCTTAGCCGTCATCCATTCATCTTCATTATGAAATGTATCTTCACACACCCTCAATAACATTTTTCATCTTGGTTCTGCAGTTATTTGGTAGAAAGACTTTCATTATTATGAAATTCAAGGTTGAATTTTAAAACATACAGCTGCAAAAAATAAAGAATATAGAGGAGATATTTTTAATACCTCAAATACGACATTTGCAGATTTTAAGGAAATTTAGATCTTTCACCTCATACTAATCTATCACATACACAGTGCTTTTCTTTTAGAGGAAGAGTGAATAAGAAACAGCTATATACACCTGCAAGTTTGACATGTATGCAAACCCTATAAAAACAATGTTTTTTAAACTGGATGTGAGTTGGAACACATTGTAATAGAAAGAGAAAGAAGTGCCTTGTACAATACGGAAATACACTTCCAAAAACCTTTATATGACTGAAAAATTATTAACAGTTCTTACTGTTCGTATTCCATATGAAATTACAAAATCTTCCCTGTACTTTTTTATAAAAGCATATACAAGTCTTCCCTGGATATGTCCTTTGCCTTTCATAGATGAAAGGCTATTTCCAGATAAACAGTTCAATCTTTCAGATAGTATCAAAAAGCAAAAATTGGGCAATTACTTAAGAAATAACTTGAGAGATTTCTTGAGAATATTTTTTTTTTAAATTATCTATTGTTACCTGTTAGCTTTTCCTATCTTCTGCCCTTTTGAGCACTTGAGCAACTTGCTTATGGGACTTGCAGCTCCAAGCCAAAACCTGGAAGCAGCTAGCTTTTAGTAAGGGTGCATGGAGTGGCAGTTGGATGCTTACTTTGTAGACCAGTTGCAGTTATGCTTCTCCTTAGTCTCTGCAGGTAGTCTGTGTACAGATCTAATATATATTATTGCACATATCCTTAGTTTCAAACTGAAGAATAAAAATGTTTTTTCAAATATATAATCAGGACAGATGTTAGAGTTAATTTTAAAATTTCCTCTGCATTTCAGACTAACTTGAGGGAATTTTTAAAGTGCAGACAAAACCACTACATGGGCTAAGTTTTATTTAGTATTGGCCAAATGAAGTTATGCTATTTAATAAAGCACTATCCTATGACAATAAGCATAATTTGGATATATATGTAGATGTTTGTTTGATTACAGGCAGAAAGTGATGCACAGAAAGTTCCACTTAAACATGAGGAAGAACTTCTTTACTATGCAGGTGACTGGGATCAGATTGCCCGGAGAGGTTGTGGAGTCTCTGTCTTTGGAGGTATTCAAAAAGCATCCTGACACAATCCCAAGTAGCACACTCTAGGGGACCCTGCTTGGGCAGGAAAGTTGGACCAGGTGACCCACTGTGGTCCCTTCCAATTTTACCCATTCTCTGATTCTGTAAAGAACGCATTTTTTTCTCTAGGAAGTCCTTTCTATCTCCACTCTTTCAGGTCCACAGCTATGGAACACAACTTCCCATTTTTTAGACCAAATAATTGAAGGTAGTTCTTGAATGTACAAACTAGCCAGCTAATGATTTGTAGACATTCAGCTAGCTTTTGAAGAATCAATCTGCCTTGACAATTAAAAAAGCCCAACATAATTGAGAAAGCAGTATTATGAATTTTTGAGGAGGTAAGAGTTATCTTAAAAAAAAAAAAATCAAAACCTGATCAAATCTGAATCCACTCTGGCCACAGTCCTCCTGCATTATTGGATGAAGCTTAGTGTAGTCTCCTTTGCTTTGCCCAAGATACATATTTGGTGCTGCTTGCTTGTCCACTGAGGAACTGAGAGAATTTATAGACAGTATTACAAACAATATATGTTATGGTATGCTTTAAATAACTATGTCTTTTGTAAATGTAGTCCACAGACATATAATTCTAAGGTGTTTGAACAAAGTCCTAGTTTCAAAATTCAGAAAAAGAAAGTTCTGTTAAAGTAAAAAGATGAATACATTTTCACCAATTTGGCAAATAACATGAATAGCTCTCTGTAAATATGAAAAGTACTGGTGAATAAATGTAACAAATAGTAAAAAAAAAAAAAGTGTTGAGATCTTTTTAGCTGTACGCTACTGTAATGTGTGAGCACACCATTGTGTGTGCTCTGAACAACAGACCATAAAACATTGCTGCCTCCAGCATTGACCAACAGGAAATGACAATACTCTGCAATCAATGGGAAATGTATAGGTGCTCTCTGTCAGACAGGGTTCAAAAGTCTTGTTTCCACTTGCACTGCAGTCTTATTGTGAATGAACATTGTAAGTCTCAACACTCAGTTCAAAGTGGCTTAAAAGCTTTTGAAGGACTACCCAAGCAAACAAATAAATAAATAAATAAATGGAAAAGCACTTTGTGTTTTCCCTCTTGGCTCACCTAGGAGCTTAGAAAACTTAAAATTAATTGATGTCCTTGTAGAATATTTATTGGACCAAATTTGAACTCTCAGATTTTTGCAGTAAAATTCACCTGTTCAAAGCCTATGACATGAAGAAGTCCTGCCAGCTCTCATAAAGTTCTTTCAGTCCAGTTACATGAATCTCTCTGAAGGACAAATCAGAAGTACAAAGTTGCTCAGGAAAATTCAGTGGTAATAGTTCACTGACCTCTTGCTTTTGGTGTTTTGCTTTTTTCAAACGACGCAAAGTAAAAGATGAGTTCTAGGTTTACAGATGCCAAAGCTTTTAAAACTTTAAGACTGTTGAACATGTCTTTTGTCTAGGAAACCAAAGAAGTAAAAATGGTAAGAGCAGAGCATCACTTGACTGATGATAAAAATAAGTTCTGAGTTATAATCACACTGTAAGGAAACTTAAAAATATAGATTTCTTGGCTCAAAGGCAAGCTTTGTTCAGAAAATTGAGACAACTGTTTGTTTTATCTTGGTGTCCATTCTAAAACCTGTAAAGTAAAGATAAGAGAAATATGTTTCACACATCATTTGTTTTAGTTTTGTGAAAGGAGGTTGTGTAGTCTGAGTAGTATAAAACATAAATACTGATGGAGTAACAAGAATTTTAGTGAAAAGGTTCATGCTAAAAACTATTGGTGCAGTCTCCCAAAATTTATGTATTACCTGCTCATTATCAAACTGTGAATAAAACTAAAATTTGACAGGATTTTAAAATGACCCGCACTAAATTTTAAGATTAACCCAGATTTGACAGTTGTTTGAGAGAACCTGAACCTGAAATGAAGTTCAGATAATGCAGTAAATGCTCTGTTGCTAACTGTCAGCCCAGCTGTAACTCTCCTCTGGCCTGTATCAGCCATTTATCAAGCTAGTGCAGAACAAGGAGTGGCAAAGCCTAACTTCTTTTCTTGGGATATGAAACCTGTTAAGAAATTTGTTTCTCTAGAATTTAGAGGATGGAACACAAGTGATTAAAAGGTCATAATGGTCTCTACATTTCTTTAAAATTTAAGTTCCATTTGATACATTGAAAACAAAGTAATAGGGGCTTTACATTCAAGTAATTAGCTAAGAAAGATCCACATACAAATTCAAAGGCTTCAAATAATAAGGAATTTCCTGTACACTGCTTAATGAAGGTAGAGGTTGATCCTCATTAATGTTCCAATGTATGACTTAGTATGGTAACTTTAAGCTTCCTATTTCAAGGTTCACGTTTTTTTAAAAAGTTGACCACATCATAATGCATAACATCACAAATTGATACTGACATTTTTTGGAAAATCTCAGAGATTAATAGTGTCAATTGTCTGTTTTCAGAACTGCTGAATTTTGTTTGTTTTGTTGTTGTTGTTGTTGGCATTCTTTTTGTTGGCGTTTTTGGTTATTTATAGAAAGACACAATTTCCTTAGAAAATCATTTGAAGTCCAATTATTAGAACAGATAAAAGCTTTTCTTTTAAGAGGTTGTTTTGTTTTGTCTTATTTTCAATTAAAATAGTGAACACTGATGTATTAGTACATGACATTAGTTTACAAAAGAAACCTCCGCTGTAATTTCTATGGTTGCCTTCTTACACTCTACATCACTTTTCTCTATTAAATCATGACAATATAATTATTTAATTAATTAAAGAATTAACATAGCAGTGTTGCTAGAGTATTTCATTACTTTACAGCACTCCTTCAGTGCTGGCACTTGAGTTTTTAGTTATTATCAGCTGAGAAACTGTGGAGATGAGAGAAAAACCACCATGCCTCATTTAATCCATTTACTGTCAAAGAAACCTTCATCTAGACTCACCCTAAAGCGTAATGCTTTCAGAAGGTTCTGCTTTAGGTTTGCGGATTTTCCTACCATATCTAAGATGTTGATTGGACATTTATGCTACTTCCGTGTTTTAGTGAAAGCACAGTTTAAATATTCTTCTGTCTTTGCAGCATATCTGTGGTTTCTTCTTTCTAAAGTCAACAGTTACATTCCACATTTACTCTGCTCATAATCAGTATTCTGTTGATCCCTGGCCCTTGGGCACCAGCAGAGTTTTAGTAGCTTCTCTGTTCCCTCTCTGTGATTGACTGTCTTTGTAGGAACCAGAGACTGCTGGGAGCAGGTAGATTACAACAAGATATGACCTTGCAAAATCTTCTTGCCAGGTCATTTTAGAACACCTTATATCAACTTTATAGGTATTTTCTGTGATGGATGGTTATCATTCTTATGCAATGGTAGAACCCTAGCATTGCAGGAGACTGGATTTATTTTTCTCACTCAAGAGTACTAATCAGGTGTGGCAGAAAAGGGTATAAAAACCCCTGAATGTCTCTACAGAATAACTGAGCTACCTGAAATCTGAAAAAATATCGTGTCATCAAACAGGTGCCATGAATGCAGTCCCTGTTAGGTGAGACTCACTGGGAGATGTATAATTTCATGCCTGTATAGATAATAAGTCCACTGCTATTCAATCTGAGTAGGGTTGCTGGATTTTCTCTTTGTACCTTTCCTGCAATTATAGATTTCTCTCTCTTTTTCTCAGTCTCACTTTGCCCCTGTCAAATAGTGTCCACTCAGCACTGTATTTGAAGTTCAAAATATTATCCTTTGAACAGCGGAGCATTTCTTCTCTCTAAACAGGTAATAAAACTAGAAAGAATTTACTTGGTCTATTCATCTTTGAGAGTATAGAAAAAGTGGGCCCATGCATGAAGAAAGAGTTGCAAATAAAACAGGTTTTCAATGCTTCATAGTATCTTTAATTTATAATTAACTGGCACAGGAACTCACACATGTCCTAGCCATGATAGCTGTGGCATGCAGATTAGGAGGTATCAGAAATAGAGACTTGAGCAGTGGGCTGGTGAGTATGTGTAAAAGGATTTTATGTACAAAATAACCATTTGTTCATAGTAGCACAAAGAGATTGTTCATATATGCAGCCTTATAAAAACAAACTTTCAGTATGCCACGGTTTAAGAAAGTAATTTATATTGCACTGTTGTCACTTTGTTATAGTATGCTGTGGTTATGTGTGTCTTCGTGGTAAGCAAGTTCTCTTGGTCATTAATGTCTTAACTCCTTCACTACAGAAAGGACATTATCTGATTCCTGTCATTTATGTGCTTAGCTTATTCCATACAATCAAGTCAGCCAGGACACTTCTTCCTTCTGTCACACTTAAATATCATCGTTTTCTTATCCTTTTCTCCTGTCTAAGTAGCTTTTCTCTCACCACAAAGTGACCTCCACACCAATCTTCTGCTGAATTTCTCAGATGTTGGTCTGCCAGGTGCTCAAAATATAAAAAGTAGTTCCTATATTCCACTCATATACTTTTTTCATTTTACAAAATTCTTGATCATATTTTCAAGTCTGTATATCGTCTGATTTTTACCTGTGTTTGCTGTTTTATTTTCTTTCATCTGCTTCTACTTAGCAACAAAGACTTAAATTTTTTTGTATCATTTCTATATCTGCTTCCGTGACACCACTAACTAGAAATGTTAATTTCTGATTGTCTTTGCCTCGGAATCATATGTGCTTTGTCAAAATCTACAGATGATAATGTTTCTTCTTTTATTGCACCCACAAGAAGGAAATTAGGAAAAGGAGTAAACTCAAAAAAATATACTTAATTTTTCAGTACCTGTGAAATTCTTTGCTGTCTTATCCCATACATTTGCCTTCCAAGATCTCACTTGTCTTATAACTTTGAATTCTTGGAGGGAATTTAATTCAACAGATTTGCTCAGAGAACTTACCCAAAATTCTCTTCTCCAGGATGAAAATGTCTCTGTGTAAATTTGCCTCTTTATGAAGATAAATTGTGATAAATTTGACCCCCTACTCTGAAATAATCATTGTTTCAGTTAAGTATTTCTTAACCTCATGCATATTTTGCCTCCATTGTTTGAGCAAAAATTGCTTGCAGTATCAATTACAAGCTCATGCAGCATTATTTTTGATGCTGAATTGGACATGAGGTGCAAAATTTTGGGATGTAGTCTTTTTTTATGGTCAGCTACTGCTAGCAGACCGAAAAGAAATTGTATGGAAAAATATAATGTTTAACATACCTATTTGATGAAAAGATTGCTGGAGTATTTTCAGCTGCCTATAATTAAAATGAGTAGAGCTTGAACTATCATAGGTAACTCCTCAAACCAAGTTAGGGCCCAGTGGATTTATCTATTTTATTTCTGAACATGTTGTTAGGTCACAATTGCTTACCTAATCCTTTACCTCATCTTTAGCTTCTGAATTCTTTCAGCTAGAACTCAAGATGTCCTATTACTGGGCACTGTTAGAATCTTGGTTTTAATAAGGGTTCTCAATCCAGGGGAAAAGAAAGCAATGATCCAGATTTGTATTCTCATCCCTTAAAAGATGCAAAAGGAAAACATGTACCCCGACAAAAATGTATAGACCCTATAGCAGTGACCTGAACTCTTGAGCATCATCTGTAGAGGTGCAAGTAATTGTTGCATGATGATTATTCTAATCACCCTAAAGCATGAAAGCAATTGAGTGAAGAAAATCCTCATGTTACATAAAATGATTACTGCCTGTGAGCTATAATAAACAATGTTCTCGCAGTGGTGATGTTAAGCAGCAGAACAAATTAATACAGCCTGATGATTGTGCAATGTCTTGATCATTACCAATTGCTGTAAATCCTAGTAAGTAAATGATTCAATTATTGGGGTGTCTTCATGATCTGTGTCTAAAAAGAACAAAGAATAAAGCTGAGAATGCACCACAATCACCTTTCACTGCTAGAGACTTAGACATCTACAGCTAGGTGTTTTCCCTTGTTGAGTTTTTCTTCTGCTCTGCAGGATGTCCAGGAGCTGTATTAAAATGCAACCACAAAGGAACGTGATGTCAATTTATATTCAGGAGATGAGAAATAAGGATCCAAAGAATAGTGGAAAAATTTCAGGAGAGCAGAAGGGAAGAGAGAGGAGGAAAGGCTAGGGCCTATGCATACAATGCACAGCAGTAACATCACCATAACTTCACAGGTTTTATTGCTTTACCATTCCAAACAGACCTGAGCTTCATCCAGAAATTCATAGATTTAACAATGTGATTACTATATTTAGAAATTAAACTAAATGCTAATCAGAGAGCAAAACTGCTGTAAAATGTCAAGTCCATGCAGAAAACAGACTTCCCCTGTATTCCATGATAATCTTCCTGTATGTGAAGTGGGTGGGCAAGTATGATTTACAAGTTGAATAAGAAGATATATTTGCATCTATGGTGATACAGACTGTCAGCTTCGTTGAAGATTGAGTTCTGAACACGAATAAAAAAAATCATTGTATGACTAAGGGAAATTTGCACTAGGAGATGCAATATAGCATTGAGAAGTCTGCCCTTAGTTTTAGCTGCTTCTACCCCTATGAGAGTCAGATCAATTGCCTGAATACTTCAATGTAGCTGGCAGTGTGCACACATACCAAATAGCTTACAAACAGTAGTCCTATATTCAGAAGGACATTCAACAATTATGAATCGAAAACTCCCTGGAAGCCAGATAACCCTCTTTATTTCACTTTTTCCCTTCTGGTCAATTTGTGATCACTTCCTAAGTGCAGAATCCATCCTTGCAGGTCCTGAAATCACATGGTTTTTAAAACACTTTTGAAAATCTTATTACTCTGCCTACTGTGTGGAGTTAAATAATATAAAAGGGGAAAAGAAAATTACATTTTTTAGACATATCATAGGTTCTCTGCACCAGAGTTTCAGTTTTCAAGGACAGCTCTTTGAGGGAGGAACCATTTCCCTGTGCCTAGAAAATGTTTAGCACTGGCTGATGCTTTTAGTTGCCAAACACATTGGATATTTGTCGTGGGTTACCCA
>VYXB01006922.1:544137-586063 GCA_013397135.1 Pachyramphus minor | reverse complement strand
GATAACCACTATGTGAAAATACAAAACTGCCGTCTATGGAGAACAGAGACTTTAATACATATGTAGCTGTCCAGGATTTCTTCAGTTCATACATTAGTTTCTGCTGTTGTTTGTTTTTGATACAAACTGTCAAGTAGCCATAATTAAGTTAGCAACAATAGCCTTTTCTCAGTGAAATTAAAGCAGCTCCTTCACTGCTGGGAGAGGATTTGAGAGTAAGACCTCTGCAAATATTCTCTTTATTTTGGGGGGGAGGAATGGTCCAGCTGGTGGTGGGAGGGAGTCAGAGTTGATCAAGAAGGGCAGCAAAATGCATGGAAGGGGTTGAATTTATCTGCTGATGATAAAAACGTTATAGAAAAAAAATTGGGTTAAAACTAGAAGAATTGAAGGCTGCTTTCCCACTGTCCTCTCTCCACAGTGATCTGCCACCACACAGGAAAGGCAGTTGAATCTTCTAGGACAGAAAATATAATCTTGGCAGTGAATGCTGGAAATGCAGGAAGTTTAGAATCCAAGGAGGTTAAACCTGCTACATTGCAGGAATCTGTCTATATTGCAAGAATTGCAGTGAGAACTGCTGCCTGGGGTAACTCCTCTTGTTACCATGGGAATAGAAACAACTGATTTAGCAGCACAGCCACCAGTCAGATTGGGTTAATTTGTGTGTATTTCACAAAAAGATATTTTCTCAGATTCATGAGCTGAATTGTCATAAACATTAATCTGTTTACTTGGCAATATTCAACAAAAAAAAATCTCACACAAAAATTATTTGACATCAGGATTTGAACAATTATTTTGCAGAATATGAACCAGAAAATTCTTTTTTTTTTTTTTAGGAAAGAAATAGAAACAAAGCAAAGCAAGGCTGGTTGACTGATATAGATTTTTAACTGCTTTTTGCTGAAATCTATTGCATAGACAAGCTGATGCCAATAGCAAAGCTATTTCCTCTGATCAGCAATAAAAAAATTATTAGGCATTGGCAAATGGATTCAATAAGATAATTTAAGCAATCATTATTTTATAAATGATCCTTTAACTGTCCTCAATAACTGTAGAATGTGATTAGCTTAGTTCCCTTCAATCAAGGCTTACTCTGCTTTCCCCACTTGAGAACTGAGCAGACTTTTCTCAAATCAGAAATTACCTAGAATTAGAGAGCATCATGAATTAAGCTTCCACTACAGAAACAGATTATAATTGAAATGGTAGGTGTGTTTAAAATTCTGTAAATTCAATTTTGAGAGAAAAAAAATAAAATCACCTCAAATTCATAGATTTGGATTGTTTATATTGGATTTGCTATTGGCATCAGGTTGGCTTTTAACAAGGGCTGATAAAAAGACAAGGGACCTAAAAAATTAAATTTTGAGTTGTCAATTTGAGACAGCATCCTTTATATTATTTTATACAGAGTATACAGGTCAATTGTTGAATGTCTTTTTAGCAATATTCTTGATGAAAATCTGGATAGTAAAACTGGATGGCAAACTGGATTCCAGATGTCAAACTCATTAATTGTTTAAAAATTCAACTAGAATTTCATAAAAGAAAAAGGACCCAAAAGCTGTGAAATGCAAATATATGGTCTCCATTCTGGGAAACCTTCAAGCCACAGACCTCAGAAATTCCTACAAGAAGTGTCACACTGGTTATAATTTGATACATAATTTGCTATTACCTTAGCAAAATGTGTAGCTGAGAAGTTAAGAATTTGCTTCTGGATCCTCTCTGTAGTGTAAGCAAGCACCATTGTTTTGATTTTATGGCTGATATTAGTCAATCAAAATGGACTAATCACTCATCTCCTCCATCCTCCCATGCAACACTTGAGCATTTTACTGATGTATCCTCAAACACATCTTTGTGTACGATGCTTTCATCTCCAGTATCAGCCAGCCTTGTTGTGCAGACCTCAGGGAGAAGAGTCTGAACCTTCTCTTCGTAGTCTGTCCAAGTGGAGGATGTCACTGACTGCTAAACATTTCTTACCTGCATTACACTTTGTCTGTCTTTAACTCTCATCCTTGGATAAACATGTTTATGTCTTTTGTGAGCAACAAAACGATGTTTACAGCTTATGCTCACTTCTTAAGGAAGTGTGTTTTGCTATCTGGTTATTGTAAATTTTACCTGCTGGGTTGTTTTGTTCTTGTTTGTTTGTTTGGTGGTGTTAAAACAAGTTCTAAGTAGGGACTGTGGCCCAGGTTATAACTTACTCCAAATGTTAAGCTCAGCGCTTCTGCTGGGTGGTGACTGCAGGACTTGAGGAAACCATGAAGGGGCTAATTTTAGAGTCAAACATCCTGTTTATCCCCAAGAATGAATTCAGAAGTGAGATTTAGCAGTTTTTTACATCTATCTCATAACTCTGAATGATGTCCCAGTTCCAAACAAGGGCAGAGAACATTCAGGTGTTTGAGATACGCTGTACATCTTATGCCACAGGCATTGCCATAGTTTGCTATAGTCTCCTAATAGCAGTGGAGCTGAAATGTTTTTCTTTAAAGAACAGTTTTTGTTGAAACAGATACTCTTCCAAATCATTTCAATCTCAGTGAAAAGCCCTCAGGAAAAACTTGTAAATTAAACTCAACTCCAAAAAACCTTCAGTGTTTGTGTATGTTTGGGAAAAGTCTTAAAGGTTTTCTTTGACATTCTTAGTTTCAGCTTGGAAATTTTTTCATTCCATTTTATGTCACTTAATTACAGCCTCTTATTGTAATGACTGATTATATTATTTTAACTTTATTTCTGAATCCCTAGAGAATAGCTACTTATGTTTTAATACTTCTCCTTCTAGATCAAACTACCCCCTTTTTATTAAATTGTAGGAAACTCAACACACAGAGTGTAAACAAAAGGGACATGGGAACAAATTTTTTTTCCACCTTGAGCAATCATCATTAAATAGAAATTTCCTGTAGTGATGTTAAAATAAAGGAATATTAATAATATTAAACTTGAATAAAATTCCAGATTTAAAATATTATGCAATTAAAATATCTGATTATGTGTCACTAAAATATTTTGAAACTGGATGAAAACATATCTCATTATGAGAGAATTTCTTCATAATACTGGAAATTTCCATTTATCACCAGTTTCATTTTGTAAACTCTTACCCAGCATCAGTTATACATCTAAATCTCTTAGTTGACATGGAACTTATTTAAAACATAACTCTGAGGGATAAGCTTATGAGATACACATCTCATTTCTGAGATGGGCCCAGTGGGACAGCAATTAAGCAATCATCTTCCAACCCAGTTCAATAATGGCAAATAAAGGCTTGAAAATCAACCAAAACACTACTTGAACACATTTTAGTGTTTTTTATTATTAAATAAAGTTGTCTTTTATAATATGTTTCTGCCTCTCAGGCATTCCATGAAACCCCAACACAATGTCTGGAGCATCATTTTTATTAATATCTTCCTCAGACAGAAGGCTGTAAATTTTTCTGCATTGTGGGGAAGTATATTGTGAAGAAACTTCAGTGAAAAAAAAAAAAATCCTTACTGGGATATTTCAAGTAATTCCCTGTACTTATTTTTGTTGTTGCTGCTGTTTGGCAATAGAAATGGAGTCTTACTAAGTCCTGTGAATGCCCTCAAGTCCCATGAGCAATTTGCCAAGGGAATTCACATTGCTTCCATCAATAGCAATATCCCAAGACCATCCAGGATTGCAGTTAAAGCAGTTTGGGGACTTCTTTGGCTGATTAAAGTTGGGTCATCTTGATCTGTAGGGACAATTCCTGTGCTCAGATGGTTTTGCCTTTAGCCACATCCATTCCCTCCCTCTAATTCTGATTCCTTAGGTATTCACCCCATCACCAAGAAGAGCCAGGGGAATTCCCAGGCAGGTGAGTCTGTTGGCTTTATATCCCCTTTGTGTTGCTGCCAGGGTTCAATGTAGAGCTGGGCATAGCGTGTACACTGTGGTATTCTGCTGTAGGAGAGGGCACAGCTGCAAAGCCACTTTCAAACAGTTGCTTTCAATATCTGTTTCTTTTCTTGTCTGGCTCTCGAAGAAGGAGAGCAAAGTTTTATGGACTGTACAGAATTCATCCACTGGCAGAAAAAAAATAAAATATTACCACCAAGGGAAATAAGACAGAAAAAAGATTTCACTATCTGTTTCCTTATGTTCCTTTCAGCAGCAGTGACAGTGAGAGAGGTACAGAGAAATGCTTTGCTTAGTGAACTAGATGTTCTGGAGAAATATCTTTCTTTTTTTTTTCCAGGATAGTTTTACACAGGATTTTTTTTTTCCAGAAAGAAAATAGAACACCATTGAAAAATATTTCACTATTTGGGAAAGGTCCTATGAAGAAGACTTGATCAATAAAATTAGTGAATTTTTCATCCTAGCTGAAAGAATAGCATTTAACTCTTCCAAAGAATAATAACAATTTATAATTTACAAAAATGAGAAAACTGGCACCATTTAGCTCACTGGGTTTTCTAATGTAGGATTGTATCACTTTATTTAGTGAAACAAGTAATAAAACGGATCAGTGTAACTAGGTTAAAAACTGGATTTTTAAGGAGAACTGTTCCAGCACCTTTAGAGTTAACCATCTACATTTCCTAAAGGCTTTTCTCACAAATGTTATACCCTGTGCATCTGATGTGACCAGCCAAAGAGCTGCTTATTGATCCAGAAGTCTCATTACAACTTGTTCAACGTGAACTTACCATCACTGGTCATGCCATTAGTGTAATTATCTTATTTCATTAGTGATAATGCCATTTTGCATTACAGTATATTGGCTCACTTAAAAAGTAATAAAGATTTGCAGCCCGGAGATGTATTTGTTAACTTCAGAGCATGCCTCTGAACTTGTCCTTGCTCCTGCTAACCACCAGGATCTGCCCTGTGCAACAATGCTGAAGCCTGTGGGGTTCTGAGGGTGACAGCCCTGCCACACTGACAGTGTAATGCTATTTAAATAAGCCTGAGGCACTGATGGCCATGCCTGTCTTCCTGGAGGTTAGGAAAGACAACTGCATCTCTGGGTTTTGGATGCTAAAAGGCAGTTTATTTCTCATTAATATGCCAATAACTATAAGCCAGACCCACTGAGGAAGTAATTTTGCTCCCCAAGTCATGGTCTCATATCATGATCTGACCTTTCACAGTGTGATGGTTCCATTTCAAAGCAAACAAATGGCTTCTGAGCAGGATACAAACACTGGTGGGTGAAACACCAAAAAGGAAATATGTGTGTGAGTATCTTCCACTGAGATTTCTTCTCCTTTTCATACACTGACAAGTAGAGAAAAATGTAAATTCCTGTGGAAACTAGCAAAATCGTTATCTGCTTGGGTGCAGAAAAGTTGACTTGAGGTTATGTCTGAGGTGCTTCATTGCAGTACAGTAAAACTGGCAGGTGGATCCTGAGTATTTGATAATCTTAATAGGCAACCTCCATTCTCAGTCAAGTGGAGGCTGTCAGGTATTTTCTACTCCTCCTTGGCCTCTTTGTCCTCCTACCAGTGAGTTCAGCAAAGCAGCTCCTTCTGTCAGATCTTTACTCCCTTATCTTTTAGTCAATGAACAGAACATCCTCTTACAGGACATACTTCTACAACAATAGAAGAGTTCTCTCACACCAGAGACCTGCAGCTTTGAACCACAGATCACAAAGCCCACTCAGGTCTGGCACTGGAATTGCTAAATATGTGAATGTAGTTTCTTTCATTTGATTCTCCCTTGGGCGTTTTAAGAGTGGAGAAGTTGTTCAGTGTTTTTCAACCAAGCAAAAGGCTAAAATATTTGGAGATTGGACCAGAAAACTGTTCAGAAGAAAAGAAGAAATCTAGGATGACAATAGAAAACATAGAAGAGAATCGATTTTTCTTAACTCAGAAAAAGTTTTACAGAGTATATATAAAGCCTGAGTTCTCTCTTGCAGTTACATGCAAAAGTGATTCACATGTTAAGCAGTCCCTGTGGTCTCTATTTTTATTTCTGCTAACTAGTTAGCATTATTGGAATCCGCTGCTGTAGCCCTTTTTTTTGCTCTTAAACATTATGACAACACGAATAAAATAATGTTTCAAATTACTTATTTCTGATCAGTCCTTGGAAATACACTGACACTACAAAGACTGCCATTAAAACCACAGTTAATAGAGTGGAGTATCTCAGTTTGCTAGTTTGGTCAGTCTCAGGCATTTGGCATGGCATATAAGGGATGTAAGAATTACCATATCCAGTGTCAGCACTGACTTGTGTCTTATCTCGTGTCCAAGAGTGCTAAAACGAGATCTTTTGGAATCAAATGTAAGTAGATTCATCATATATAACTAGTAAATCATGCTCAATTGTGACGACAGTCTTAGGTTGGAACAGTATTTAATAGTCAAATAACTTTTGAAAGATGTTTTTCATCCTAGTAAAACTATGAATCATCTCTATTGTCACAGAAACATTGACTTTTACTGTTTTCCCTTAATAGTCTTGACACTATGATAGACAAGAACAAATCTTGTACACATAAAAGAAATTGAGAGGCTCAGAAATGGAAAAGAGTTTATTAAAATTAATATCTAATAAATGCTTTTAACTCGCTAATAATTTGAACAAGGATGACTTGGGACTTACCTCTTGTTACAGTGTTCAAAATTAATTTTAAGCCATTTCATGGCAACTTAACTTCTGAAAACCAATTGAGGGCCTCATTATCCTAGTGTAAGGCTGTAGATGCTGCTGATGAATCTCCCTTAGCAATTGGTAGTACAGGCTTTTAAATGTAAACAGATGCTGTTCCTTCATGGCAGATGGATGCAGTAAACTCATGTTCCAACTCCTTGACTCCAGGACACAAGTCAAGAAACATGCAAACTCTTTACAGTGAAACATAAAATAAGAAAACTGAACATCTAAATCTTTTTGCTTATCCAAAAATGTCACCTTATCATGTTCTTGTCATTCAAGGAAACTGTCTTCACTGTAAAAAACCACATGGGATAAACACCAGAAATCATCATGCTTTTGACACATATAGACAAATTCACTAACAAAATGATCTTGGTTCTGCACAGGCAGTCGATCATTTAATTCTGTAAGTCTAGACAATATCAGAGCACTACCAAGCACACTGCCAGAAACAATCTCACATAGTCAAAGTGATGGATTAGCAAATTTCATCACTCTTTTCTAATGCTCAGATTTTATGAATTGTGCATTGTGGGTTTTGATTTGGTGTTATGAAAGACGGACTTGATAAATGCCTTGTTTTTGTGTATTTATTTTTCACTATAGTTCTAGCTGAAACATAGATGATGATTTCTTTAGAGTACATGTGAAGACAGAACTATTGAGGGTAACTAACACTATGATATATATGCAAAGTGTCTAATTGAGGGGAGGGAGAACAGCTGCTCCTTTCAAGATCAATCTCAGGTATCAAGAGTGTGAATTACTACTTTCTAATCTCCTCAGTCATGCCCCTAGACTGTAAAACCAAAGGCTTTATTGCAGATTTACTCCTAGAGAACCACCTAATAATTATCTGATCTTTGAAATGGATACAAACTCACCATATCCTTGGGAGCAGCAGGTAAAGGTCATGTGCTGAAATTGCTGCAAGTACACACAACCAGACATGGCTTTTGCTAGCTTAAAGATATCTGTATGCACAAATCTTACTGAACCATCAAAACTGTGCAAAATATAATGATTAGAATCTGGTCAGGAGCATATTGCAAGTAACACTGATGAAATGAATGGCAGATATTACAAGAGTGTGATACTATTCTGTAAGTACTTCCCTAAAACTTTACGGCACCTTTGCTTCTAGGATTCCACTGTATTCAAAGGAAAGAGCCAGGTTCCCACAGAAAATTATTCAAAGCAAGAACCTTCCTTTGATTCTTTTGTTATGCCTCTGAGGAGCCCTTCCTGCTGCAGAAGATAGTGGTGAGTCATGAATATTTCAGACAGTGTCCTGGAAAGGCATTGTACTGGTGCACACCCACACCAAAGTGCAGCCAGTGCTTTGTAAATCCACACCCTGCCTCTCTGGTGCCAACTTCTCTGCAGACCTGGCATAAAGCTTTCCTTTGAAGGCAAAGCTGCATTTTACTGCTTTAGGGTTGATGGTTCAGACCCGGCCAGGAGAGCCCAGCTTGCGCTTCCCACTGCCCCTACAGGAACATGGCACGTCAGGGGGGACTGAGACTGAGACGTGCCATCCCAAATTTCACTAGATACTGTGACTTCAGACACTCTCAGACCAGTGTCTCCATCTCCTGACTTGCATGATGTGACGGGGGGGATTGTGCTGCTCAACTTCGCCAGTCCTGTCTGACAGAATGCTTTCCTTGAAAATCTGCAGAGCAGGGCTGTGCCTTTCTGCTTTACACAAATCCATCCAAAGACACTGAAAGAAATATTCCAAGGGATTACTACACCTATGGCTGAAATAACCTGACTAATGATGAGTGCTCCTTCCTCTGCAGATTTTTCTGTTTTGGGTAGAGAGTATTCCTGAGAGAAAATGAACCACCTGACTAAAGGCTCATGATGATAATTTTTGCTCATTAAGTCTTTCCTCTGAGATTTCATTAATAAAAACTACAGCCACCCTATAACAGAAAAGAAAAGAAAGGAAAGAACAGACTATAAGAGATAAAATGATAATACAGAGAACATGCAGGAAACATGTTGGAAGACTCTAATGTCCTGCCGCAGAGATTCTTGGCTCTGTTTGGAGTGCTGTAGTGCATGAGGGAAAGTAGGAAGTTTGCTTCTGAGTACCTCTGTCTTGTAGGAGCATTACTTAAAATCTGTGTAAATAACAAAAGGTGGGACATGGTGGAAAGGGTAAAGTGGGGCAAGACAATTAAAACAAAGGCCAGATGATGAAGTAATCATTAACTCATACCTGAAGGAGATCTGTGGTAGTGCTCTGCCCCTAAAGAGATAATATACTGTGAGTATCTTATTGTCTGAGGTTTCCAAAGTATTCCTGAGCAAACAACCACGGGTAGTTCAACATCCTAATTATAGCCTGCTCACCATCCATTCCTGAAGTGTTGCTGAGTTCTCTGGCACAAGAGCTGTTTGAGTGCACTTCCCAGAAGTCTTGGGCTCCCTGCCATGGTAACACACTTGATTTATGTCAGACTTTTACCAGAACATCTAGAGGAGACTTGATTGTGCAGCTGAAGATGATTTTTTCCTTCAGACCCAGGAGCCAAGAGCAGTCCTGGTCATGGTCATGTCCATAGGTGTACAGGCAAAGGCCCTGAAGTCATCTGCTCCCTTGAGTGCTTCCCGGGGAAGCCAAATACGCCTCCATGTAGCTTTTTCTACCTCTTACTAGTTCACTTGACAAAGTGCTAAACTTGTTAAAAAAGGACTTCTTTTTTTTCCTTAGATTTTTCCTTCAAATTGAAGGTTTAAAGCTTCTAAGTGTAAATCACTATTTTAATTTTTTTAATTAGTTAAAGAAAGGAGTGAAGACATGGGGCCAAGACACCTCACAGCTCCCTGGGGTACAAGCCCCTGGCCTCAATCCATGGAGGGAACAAGACTGAGTCCCTCCACACTGGCAGCAGGGGGATTAAGAACAGTGAGTCTTGGCCCTATGTACAGAGCAGGCCCTATGCTCTCTGCATACCACAGAGCCAACCTACTGAAAAGGTTTACTGCTGAGATGAAGCTGGAAAGTCAGGCTTTCTCCTTTTTGTATATGGAGTATCCCATAAGTTTCCACTGTGTCAGGATTATTTCTTTCTAGGAGACATGGAAACATGTTTGACAAATAGTGCGTGCAAATCGCGTGGCTTGGAGATTTCTTGGCTGGAAGGTCCAGAGTGGGACTGTAACAGATTATAATTCCTTTTATATTCTGAGAAGTCTTAACCATCCTTAATCAAGCTTCATAAATAAGAGCTGATCGTTACTTGCCAGTAAATAAAATTGATTTTAAAGTTGTGACTACCAAGATTCTAGTGACCGTAGCTTATTTATGAACACCACATGAGCTAAATGCTTCACTGCAAACGATATGCATAGAATAAGTACCTAAAATATGAATGAACTGTGGTTGCAAAATGCCATCAACCTCAAGGCTACGTGCTCTTCTGAGTTAAGCACTGTTCAATTGTTTGTTTCTGCCTTACATAAGTGGAGGTGGAAACAGCACTGATGATAAAGAAACAGGAGAGAAATTTCTTGGTAGTAGTTGTGTAGTTGAGCTCAAAAGTAAGAGCTGGTCATGATATACAACCAAAACCAAGAGGCAAGGAAGTTCAGATTCAAGTTTTTATCTCAGAAATCAACATCAGTAATATCCAGAGCAGAAAACACAAGATTTGATGGTTTGTGGTCAGACTTTTCAAAGTCACAACTAGCTTTGGATGTCTACTTTGGGAATATTTGACAGCCTGATTTGGAGAAGGGAAATAGTAAATGTCAGCTGGAAAATCAAACACAAGATAAATGACCCAAACCTGGATAAGCATCCAATGAAATTTACAGCACAGCTAGCAACAATCTGCCCTAGCATATGGAAGATGTTCACTATCTTTATCTCCAATCTCACCCAAATACATGCTCCTTGGTGTAGTATAAAGGGGGACTTGTCCACAAAACTGTCACCATGAGAGATTCAATCTGTTCAGGAAAGATGTTACACCTGGGTAGTTCATTTCAGCATGCTAGATTCTTATCCTTGGCTAAGATCAATAAAACTTTCCCCGTTTTCTTTGTCTATACACAGAGAAGGGAAAAGTTTCAGTCAGTATAAACCTCAATAATTAACTCAGAGACTTTAATTAAATGCTAAATTTATGCATATATTAGAGGCACACATTGTTTGTACATCTCTGTGGTACTAGAAGTCAGCACTGGCACCTCCATTACCAGCAGGTTATGTCCAGCACTACTCTGGGAAAAAGGATGTTGAAAAACAGATGAGACCAGCTCATGCCAGTTACCTGAACATGTACCTTTGTGAGCAAACCTAGGTCAACAAGTGTAATGTTAAAGGACAGTGCTTGAATGAAAATAAGTAGGTACTTTTCTTTACTTCTTGTAACTTTACAGCTGCTGAAGAGTAGAAAGAATTTGAATTACAAGGGGATTATTCTACATTTTTTTAAGTGATGGCAAATGAAATTATTAACAGGGTATTACATTACCAGCGTTGTTTATAGTGATAAATTTTCAAATGCCCCTGAAGCACCAGGTATAGGTTGTTGCTGGGGGGAAAGAGACCTGTAATCATCGGTCTGTTCCAGTATGGGATCTCCTTTCTTGAGTGTGCAAAATGAAATATTAATCTAGCATCACGTGGATGAATATCCTTAAAATAAAAATCAACAGAGGTCAAGTAGTATAATCTAAAGGAGGGTAAATGGGAACAAAAAAAAAATCCTTTCCCTGTACGAATTTCATTCAATTTTAACATAAGTCTTGGCTTATTATGTCTAAAAATTGATAGAGATGAGAACAGCTTCAAAATCTTAGGGGAACATACCATAGGATACAATTTAAGGGTGTTAGTTGTTGATCTTTGGCATTTATAGATAATGAATGTTTTTCCTCTGACAGGAAAATCTTTCTTTAGTGAACTTTTGTTCCCAGGAAAATGTTGAAAACACCATTTTGGTGCCTTTCATCACCAGCTGGTCCACATAGAAGTCTATAAATGCCCTGTGGCCATCCATCCCAGAAATAATCCAGATAGAAGGCATTTGATAGAAGGTTGACCACAGCATTACTCTAATCATGTATTTGAGGAATCATGGTACATACATCTCTGTGTTTTGTCAGTCTACCTAAGTCAAGTTTTCTGAATTGTCAGGTTACATCATGTTATTTTGTGAGTTCTTACAGGTTATATAATAAAGTTTTCTCTGCTTGAGTCAAGGCCAGTAAAATTGTCCAAAGAAAAATTGAGGGTAGGAACATTTTTTAACACATTATATATTTTGTCATCAATTTTTTTTTTGGCTAGTGAAGGTCAGTGCAGAATAACAATCCTACATTTGGTGGAGAGAGACAAAACATCCCATTAGGAGAGAGATTTTCCAGTTCCTCTGAAGACTGTAACGAAACAGTTGGCTTTAACCACAGCTAAATTTCAGCTAGGAGAGATTAATTACCCTTGCAAAATGGCCACCCAGGTAAGGGCTAAATAAAAGCTTTGTCAAAAAAGGATTTACTATTAGGGTGGACCTGATTTCACTGTGCTGGCTTTTGCATATCATTTATTACATGGGGATGGTTGGAGTCAAGTGGAGATAGTCAAAATGCTCTGGTCCCTGATTCCAATGAGTCAGATGACCTCTGTGAGCTGCTAGTGTCCTTTGAAGTAGGAGCAGTCTTAGGGATGGAGGTGATGTCAAGGCTAGGAATAATGAATAGTTGTAAAATTTGTTTCTTAGTCTTCAAAAAGCTGAAAAAAGAAAAAAACCTTTCCTGATTTATCCAACTTGATGTGCAAGAGAGAAAAATATTTATATCAGAGTTTCAGTCATCCAAGTTCTGAGTCATGTGAGTAGCAATTTATTCATGTTAATTCAGTGAACACAGCTTCAAAGACAACACTCACATGACTCCAGATTTGGAGGATCAGGTCTTATTTATGTAATAGCTTGAAGAGTGAGAAAATTAAGAACTGTCTTTTCTAATATTCCCTTCTTGTATAATTTATTTACATTTTTTATAAACATTGATTAGCACAGATGTTCCTAATAAGATTTTCACATCTGATCTGAATACGTTTTTCTGTTATTTTGCCCTTGAGAAGCTAGAAAAGAGGAAAAAAGGATTCCCCACTCTTCAATTTCCTTTCAAGAAAAAAAGAGGGTTTGTTTATTGTATAAGCAAAATCAAAATCTATTTGTGTGTAGATAGATCTTGTGCGTGTTCCTTGGCTGAACTACCTTTTAGTCAGAAACAAAGACGTAAGTCCAGAAACCAAATCTTAATCAACACATGTATAGCATTACTTTACCAAGCTATTTTCATTATGTATGAGATGGAATAAATATCAATACTAATCCTGGGCAAGATACTTTAAAACAATTTCAGAAATCATGGTGTAAGGTAGAACAGTGACAATGAGCTCATTGTTTAGCCTTAAATGTCTTTTAAGAGTCAGCTTGATCAGAAAATGCTAGCAGGCTTTTTCATAAGGACATAGTCCAAGGACCACTACTGTGGTACTGCAAATTTCTCTCTTATAGAGATACTGCCTCACTGTGACAGTTCACTCTGTGACTGGGCTCTAGTGAACACATGGTAAAATAGCCAGTGGATCTAGTTTCATTTGTGTACTTGCAGATTAAAAAAATTAATGAAAACATTTAAAAGTAAATTGTTTTTATTTCCTTTGCACAATTAACTCACTAATTTGAAGAATTTTTATTTTTTTTTCCTGTGGACTGTATTAATCAATACCAAGGAAAAAGACTTCAAGGAAATTATAGCTCTTGGGTTTCATTCCTAGAAGAGAAGTACCTTTTACAGTGTAAAATCTATTTTCTCTGCCTGATAACTCATCTGGAATTCAGCTAGGCTCAGACACTGAATTGCAATTTTGAGCATTTGTTTCTGAGGGGCAAACAATAAAACATATTAATGACCACTACTTAGATTATTAGCTTTTATTGGAAACATGTTTAACTTCTAAATATCTGATAGATGGGAAAACAGTTTTAATTGCAGAAACAGTGGAGAACCTGTTTCAGAACAAGCCTTTATGCAATTGTTTTACCAGTCACTTGGGTATATGAATATCCAAGATAAGATGAGGTCTGAACCATGGTCTGTCACTCCACATAAAGATTTTAGGATGTTCTGGGAAAGTCTCAATGATGCTTCCAGTTTGAGCTTGCTTTGGAGTGCTTCAGAGAAGCAAGCTTTTTTTATTGGGTTAGATGGAAATGTAGGAGTCTGTGTGAAGATGAGTAGATTGATTTCCTCAAGACAAGCACTAAAACATCTTTTCCCCTGAGCTTAAGTCATATACACTGACAGTCGAGCAGTAGCTCAGATTTGATCCTTAAGATCTTCAGCTGGGCAATAGAGCACCTGTGCTCCATGTCCAGCCCTAATTAAGGGTTAATGATTCACAAAAAGTGAAAGGGACAACATTAACAATAGTGAGCATCAGTTCTCCTCCTTCTACCCCCTCAATACAATGATGTTTGAAATGGGAAAATGGGAATTAAAATCCATATCCATCTTCTGTCTATAAGAAGCTAAAATCACTTCAGGCTGTAGAAGGAAATGAAGTAGGTTCTCCTACATCCTGGGAAAATATCCTAACCATTCATGTAATAGACAATAAAAGGATAGCATCTTCATTATGCATGTTTTTGGGTCTGATTGAAGAAGAATAAAAAATAGTTGGTGAATTCAGACTGACTGCATTTTGGTCTTTTTTTTCTGTATTACAACCACTGTTGAGAAGCTGGCAAGAAAAGGATATATGTTTTTCACATAAAAATACAAAGGTATTGTTATACTATTTCCAGTAAAGCCTTATAATGAAGTTAGAAGTTTTCACAGAAAGCTGACAGTACATCTTCATAATTATTAAATGAAAATTAGCATATCTTTCAAATTGTAAGGAATTAATTTAGATTAATGAGAACTGATGTGGAGTTTAAGCTTGTTAACTCTATTTTCTGGCACTGTTTGTATATACTTTAGAAGGGTCCTGCCATGTTTTCTGGATTTGCAGAGAAATGCCTTCATAGCAGGGTGAAATGAGTAGTTGTAAATCCTACGGTTGTTGTCCACCTCACCAAGCTGGCAGTGATAGTGTGTCCACAGGACAATGGTGGTGTTAATGGCATTGAGATCTATACACAATACAGAGTAGTTATGAGCAAACTGACTTCAGAAACAAGAAAGATAGTTTAACATTAAATTGAACAGGAGTTTCAATTCAATGTCTGTAATTTTTTAATATGAAACATTATAATATTTCACCAGCTCAGCTCTGAATCACACACAGTATTGTGTGAAGCTGAAATTCAGTTTGTTTTAGTTTTACTGGGACACTAATTTGCAGCAACAGTTTGAAGTTCTAACTCAAAAACCTGATGATTAGAGGAGTGAACTGAAGCAATACATTTTATAGATATCATCGTACTTAAATTGCTTCAGGAAAACACCAGTCTTCCAGGTTTGCTAAATGGAGTGGAAAAAAACACCTTAATTATTCAACTGACTGCAAATGCAAATTTACCTAATTTTAACCAGTGAGAAGAAGCAATATTTAAAATTTGAAAAGGACTCAAGATATAAGCTTCAAACTTTAGTGTTAGAGTGTTTTAAAATGTCTTTCTGTTTCTTAAGAAAACACATTATTAAGTGTTCTGGTTTCTTAATATTAGGAGGTAAGATTCACCTTCCCTTCCCATTTGAATGCAATATTTCCTGTGAATAGCCAATTTGGGAAATTTAGTGTCCCACTTCCCAAGAAGAAAGTGGAACCAAGAACAAAAGTCTCTGTTCAAATGAATACCAGAAAAAAGCTGAAAGGCATAGAACTTAATGAGTATTTATCTAACTTATTACATTAAGAAGGTGAGGTTATTTTCAAAGAAACAACTGTGATGTCTGTCTCTGCACAACTAGTTGTTGCCAGAAGCTCTGCCATAGTCATGGACAGGAGACTTGTTAGGAAATAGGGATGGAGTAATTAACTCTTAACATCTGAGAAATACATAAAGCCTGCTGTTGAGTTCAAAGCTGGTAAATGAGACATGAGATGGTATAATACCAGTGTACATTTTGTTTATTTATTTCATGCTCCAAAAGGCACAAGAGCTTTGTTTCTCTCAGGGAAGACCCTTTAGAGACCTACTGTAGTATAACAGAAAAAATTGAGCAAGATAAATGTGACAATTATTTAGAACTATGCAGTCACCTAAGAAATAGGGAAATCTTTGTCCAGGCTCAAAACTTTCCCATTTTTCATGCATATAGAATCATTTCTTTTCTTTTAAAGTTCTTGCAGCAAGACCTGAAGTTCGACTACAATAATGGAAACAAAATGTTCAGCAATCGTTTTAAACTTCACTTATACATGGTGGTAGACCAGTTTATCTTTGTGATTGAGGGATGACAACAAAATTCACAAGTGGTGAAGTGCAGAGAAACCACCAGTGCCAATTACACAAGGCTATATCCCTTGAGTGAAAATAAATTGGTTATTCTGACCTCCCCACATTGCGTGTTTGATTTATATAGTCTCATCCTCTCTCTTTATATTTATTATAATAGTTTCAATACTTTCAATTACCAGTGATGGCTACTGTCCTTGGG
Source organism: Pachyramphus minor (assembly GCA_013397135.1). Classification (NCBI taxonomy): domain Eukaryota; kingdom Metazoa; phylum Chordata; class Aves; order Passeriformes; family Tyrannidae; genus Pachyramphus; species Pachyramphus minor. Next base: position 569,749 of record VYXB01006922.1, on the reverse strand, counting down.
TTGGCACCAGAAATAATTTTGTGTCTAACTGATAAAGCATTGACAGGAGAGATTTACAATATTAGTAATAATAAGTACTTGTGCATAGTGTTATAACTGTTACCCTCTGAAAATATCAAAGCACTTTACAAATGTTGAATAATCTCTATAGTTGGGTCCTTTGTGAGGTAACAAAATTTATCTCAGATAAAAGGAGGAAGCAGGTGGACCCTGAGATCTAGCTGCTGTAAGACTGATACAGATTTGTGGTTAGAGATGTTTAAGATCTTAGGTCATGACAAAATTCAAGTGAGTTTTGTGAGATGGTAGTTGGACTGCAACCATTGTGGAGAAACTAGGAAGAAGACATATATATTTTTATATATAAATACAAAGGTATTATTATTTTCACACTATTCCCAGTAAAAGGCAATCATAACCTGCCAATTCCTTAGAGCACTACACAATGAAAGAAGATGGTCATGAATTATAAGGCTTGAGGAAGACCTCCTTCAGCCTCTACCTCAACTACCAGTAAAGAAAGTTGAAGTACCATGTGAGTGTTTTCCTTCTTCTCAAAGAAAGTCTGGGACTGTTGCATAAAGTGCTTCACAAAGCATAGACCACAGCAGAGATTTTTTGAAGCACAGTAATTTTAGAGGTCTCAATTTTAGGACAGTTCAGTTTCCTGCTGACCTCCGAAAAGATCCTTGAAAATATCCCAGATCAGAATTTAAGACTGCTATATGCTAAGCATTTGGGTATCTTTTCCATCACTGGGAAGGTAATATCAAATTTCATACTGGGAGTGGTTCTCACCAGAGCCAACACTCACCTGCACCCAGAACCCCTTGAGGAAATGCCTGCTGATCCAGGTCGAAATAATTTGGCAGTTCAGGTGATGGGGATTAAATGCTGGAGACCGTTCCCTGACACTTGATATTTTACCAGTACACATGAAACCCCAAATAGTGAAATTACAGCACTCTTCTGAGTTAACTTGGTGAGTTCACTATACTGTGTATTGTGCATGGACTTGCTATGATACGCTGACACATTCTCCACAATGACAGCATGGATAGGAAGATTCAAAGTAAAATGGTGAGTTTGAATATGAAGGGTCCCAAAGAGAAGTAGTGGGGCCAGTGCATTGTTTGAAGCATCTCTTGTCATCAGTGAAGTTGTACTGAGTCAGGGACTTCCCTTAGATGGACATCCTTGTGTATTAATTACAGTTGTGAAAACTTCAACAGACCTTAAGGCAGGTAGATGGGAGAATGGCTTAAGTGAGCAGCTGGTGAACTGATCTGTGTTCTTGTCTCCTTGATGTCAGTGCCATTGATCTCAGTGATGCCAGGAGTTGTCTCATCTTAATTTGTTTTCTAATTTTTATCTACAATTTCCATTAGGCTGGCTGCAGTTCAGGAAAATTATTGAACCAGTGGATAGTTTCTCATATTTTTGCCTTCTTAATTCATCTCAGTAAGACTCTTCTTAATGAAAAGCTATTGCAGTCACTTCAGCGCAGAGCAATACTTATTACTAAAGCACATTTGTGAGAGAGAGAAGCATTCCAACTAGGATACAATCCCCTTCTTCCAGAACAAACCTTTGCACCTTCTATCCACACTTTTCTCTCATATTAGTCCCCAGTCTCACACTTCTGACTGAGAAGGCTGTTTTTCTTTAGGAAAGGGAAAAAGTAAAAAAAGTCAAGTTCTCTTTAGAGTTGGGTCTCTTTATAAAAGTTTGGCTGAACTTTGCAAACTTTACCAAAGGGGGAACCCTTTCCCACAATCCATTTCAAGACCAACCCCTTTGATGTCACAGCTGGCTCGAGTAAACTCATTTCCTCTTTCCCTAATGTGTGTCTGATGCAATTTTGGCAAGCCATCTCTCCCTGCTGTTACTGCTGCCTGTTTTGAAAGGAGGCCAAGTGCAATGTTTAATGTGAATGTTTGGTTTGGCCTAATCATCTGTGCTTTGTTTCAGTAGTACTCCATGTTATATATTTATGTATCCAGATCTATCTGTAGAGATATACAGGCATTTCTTTCTCTCTTTCTCTCCTTCTTTGCAAATAATTCCCACCACATGTTTTCATTTTATATCTTTGTGGTCTACTCCACCCAGTTCCTAAATCAGTAAATCATCTTCATGCTTCTTCCCACACTGAATGAAAGTAGGTTCTCAATTACAGAGACAGAATTGATTTTTCAAGCTTTTGTGGGAGATGTTGATTAGTTTCCTGGTGAAACTTGAAGGTGTTTGAAAGCAGTAGAGAACATTTTAGAATTACAAGGTTTGCCCGGTATTATACAAACTGCTTTGATGTCAATGACAGGTTGAAGATGTAAGGGGCAAATCAGGAGGAGTTTGTGAAGAAAATGACATGGCACATCAAAATTGTCCAGATCACTTTCTTTCCCTGACAGGAAGATGTTGGTAGCAGAGGGAACCCACACACTGCAAGAAATGAACTGAGCAGCCCAGCCCCAGAATAGGAGATGTGAGCTTGCAGGGCAGTGTGTGTTGTAGGTCACGTGTGGGATTCCCACCCTTGTGGCCTCCTGCAAAAACTCTTTGACTCCACACATTTATTCAAATTTGATTCAGGGATTAAATTGGACTCTAAAGTTAAACCTGTACTAGTAAATCAAACTAACAGGGAACATTCCTGTGCTCTGGGACTTGATTCCTTATATTGCTGCACTGTTAGAATGGCCCTTGGCATCGCTTTGGCCCCAGTCAATCCAGGCACCTCTAAACAATGCTGTGTATTATTCAGGGAACAGTGGGGCCAAAGGCCATTCACATTAAACAAAAAGAATACAACCCTCAACTGTTTTAAAAGATAAGGGAGTTTAAGAAAATAGCCCTATAACCTTTCATGTGGCTCAGTATCTCTGCCAGAGATGGTGTTGGGAATGGTGAATTTACCAACACATTTTTTTACAGTATCTGGCATTAAACAATTTCTTTATAGTTTAAATGCAGGAATAAATGCTTCCTTCTGCATGTAGTTCAGCAAAATACATCCTCTGTCACTTCCTCTCCTCTGGAAGTAACTTCAGAGTATCTGAGGCAGGTTGCGCTGAATCACCAAATTCTTCTCCTCTACATCATCTATAAAGCAGGAGCAGGATTCAACTCTCAGCCAGTAACTTTGGGATCTAAAAAACATGCTGCAATTAAACTCTTTGGCAAAACAATGAGACAGAAACAAGGGATGCTCCTGAATATGGATAAATAATATAATAATAAACCAACGAAGCAGTTGACCTTGGACAGCTTCCAGACACTCAATCAGCTGCTCTCTCAACAGGGTTGGGGAGCAAAAGGATGGAAAAGCTCCTTTTTCAAGACAAAGACAGGGAGATCACTTACCAATTACCATCACAAACAAAACAGTGTCTACTTGGGGAAAACTAATTTGATCATTGCCAATTAAAATAGGTTTGGATAATATGAAACAAGCAAACAAACAAAACAATTCACACCTTCTTCCCACGTTTTATTCCCATTCCCATCTTCCTCCCTTCAGTCCTGACTTGCTCCCTTGAAGGACGCAGGGATGGGGATGGAGTTGTGGGCAGTCCCTCCCAGACCCTCTCAGCTGCTCCCTCCAGCCCCCACGGTGCCAGTGCCCAGACACATAAACTGGGTAAAACCAACAGCCCCAGAAAAGCTAGTGTTATGCAGGAAGGGGAAGGGAGCCTTTTACACTCCCATATTACAACTTTTTTTTTTTCTCTGGAGGTGAGACTTGACCATAAATCCAAGCAAATCTCAATGTTCCCCTGAACTGAACAGAAACAGCAAGTGCCCACCCCGATTTCAGGAAAATGGACAGGACTTAGAAGGTTCAGGTCATACACAGGTCTATCAATATTGTTAGTATCTGATACAAAGATCATGAACTAGAGCCCTAAGTCTATTAGTTGGGTTTGAAGTCTCCTAATTTTTGTTTTTTTCAAATGGGCACCTTTGAGGAAATAATAACCTCAGCAGTGCATTGTAGAATGGATACAGACCACAGTCCCAAGCTCTTCTGAATAACAGCAGAGAAAGGAGTGAGAAAAAAAGGTGAGAATCTCAGAGTTGACAGAAGCTTATTACAAAATTAGAAGGTCAGTGCATTTACATGGTGCCAAATGTTTGTTCTTAAAATAAAACAAAAAAATCACAGACCCCTCAATACCGAAGAACTGTGATAGAACAAGGCACACTGCTCAACCAGTCAAATCCATTTTCTGTTATCTGTAGTTATTCTATTATCTGTTTACACTCATATAAAATCACCATCTTCAGTCAGCATCAGAAGGGGATTAGTGCAGGAGGAAACGTGAACTCAAAAAGTGAGGTCCTCAGCTATGAGTGAAGAACACCAGCACATAAGTGCACATAGAGCAGGAGGAACTAAAGGTCCTGAAGGAGAAATACAGTAATAATCACTTTTAACTGGCTAATTGCATCAAACTGATTATTTCTGATGAGTCAGCCCTGCCTGTTTATCTCACTTACTTTTTTCAGTTATTTTTAGAATGTAAAGAAGCACAATGAATTGTTTGACCAGAATCTACAGGAAAAAAACACTTAAATAAAAGTCACAGCATTTAATTGGATAATATCAGTTTTGACAATTTGAAGTAGAAAAAATTATTAAAGAGAATTGGCTTTTTCATTTTAATATGGTGACTGTTTCTTCTTGATTCATGCATAGAGTATAATTAAAGTGTTTTAAATAATTTCAATCTTATTCTGACATTGGGACACCAACTACAATAGTAAGTTAGCTATTTTCTTATATTTAATATTTGGATTCTACTAGATGAATAATATCAAAGAAAAAAGATTTCCTGAATTAATTTCTTGAGATCTATTTGGAGATGTATTTTAAATTTCAGTTTTAATTTAGGAAAATGAAAATTGAATTTTGTAATTTACTGCAGAATAGACATTTCTGCTTTTGTCAAGGAATATTGGGAAACAGTTTGAAACAGAAACTGTTAATTTATAGCAGATATGCTTAGCAGACAGTGATTGTGGTCATACTGATCACTAGAAGAGATTGGAGTGGATAGAGCAAATACAAATTTATGAATTGGGTAAATGTTCGGAAGATACAATACCTGACAATTTTGATTACCTGCTGTAGTTCTTGTCTCTCCTTAAGTCAATATCAGTGACTATGTCATCTTTATTGCCTGTTAATCATGAGGTATTTTAAAGAAACTTGCAGAAAGCAAAGCATATATGACTTTGTGATGATGTTACACATATTTGTGAGGTTGGAATCAGACCTGGGTTTGTGACACAGAAGCCGGTGCACAAACGTGGTCTGCTTATGGTGTGAGGAAGAAAATTGCAGTAATGTCATCCTTGTACTGAAACCAGTCTTATTTGTTATTCGTAGATGCTGAACACAGCCTGTGAAACAGAATTAAAGATAATATGTGTTTGAAATAATTTACACTTTTCTAATGAATTATAATATATATACAAGAATAAGCTGGCAATTTAAAAGAAAAAAAGGAAATCCAGAGAGATTCAGACTTGATGAAGCCATGTGTCCTTCAAAGAACTTGAGTCCCACAATCACACAGAGAAAAGCAAAGTTCCTCAGACCAAGTACAAAAGTGATGGAAGAAAAGTCAGAACAAAATCAGAAGAGCAATGACAAAATTAGATCCAATGGTAAATGAATGCAGCATAATATTCCATAGTGCATTCTTGTGAGAGGATGGAATAATGTTGCAATGATACTTGATAGAGAGGGAGAATAATTGGTGGGTGGAGCTGAGAGGACTTAGGCCCTTTTTTCGTAAATTCTCATTACGACACTGGATGAACTTGCTGGTCTGACTTACATGTGAGTTGAGTACCCATCACCCATGTCCTAAAAAAACTATTCCTAGAGTACTCAGGCAACTGGCCAAAGAGATTTCTGAGGAGATCTCAAGAAAGTTCAAAACTATTTCATATTGTTTTGTGAAGAATTAATAATGTTTTAGAACTACCCACTTTTCTCTTATATCAGGAAAGAAATAAATTATTGCTGTTGCCCAAAGGAGATTTAGCAAAAAGTAAATGTCCTAAATCAGGGACAGGGTGATTTAGGTTTGGCAATAGAAAAAGTCTTATAACAGTAAGGGAAGTGAAGTTCTGGAATAGCTTGATTATGGAAATTATGATGTTTGCACCACAAGGAAGCTTTAAAGAATACGGGAGACAAATACCATGAGAAAATCAGGCACAGTTAATCTGTTATTTGGAATACACCTGGCTGCATAATTTATAATAATTTGTCATCTTTGCCCTTGGTCAAATTATTTTATTTTGTATACCACTGGGAAACTGGCAGAATATAAATCTGCCCTACCCTTTCTAAAATGTATATTCTTATACACTTCATATATATATGGAAATAGCAATATCATGACAGTAATATATTTACATGGAAATGGCGGATGCTTTTACCTACAAAAGGAATGGTTAGCAGAGCTTTCATGAGGTACATGTATATGCTAGGGACTTCTAATAACTCAGTTATTGAACTTAAACAGCTTGAATTATTCCAGCTATCAGGTACAACTTTCCTAGTTTCATCATTTTCTTTACTTTTTATCTAAACGTAAGATGATTCATTTTGAAAATACCACTCTGTCAAACTTACTTTTTCTTTTAACTGTCAGTAAGTTATCTCCCAACTTTTGCAGTGACTGAAGCCCTATTGTGTAGACGCTGAACACATGGAAACCTCCAGCAGTAGCAAGAAATTCACACACATGTTGAGGAGAAGAATTGTTAATTTTGTAGCTTTGTGGATAAATTGGTTTGTAAAAACTAGATCTAATCTAAATTTTCACCGCTTTAAATTGTAATCACACCAGGTCTGTCACTAATATGTTCTAGAAAATTTCAGACTCTTCTTTCATCAGAAATTTTGGATCATCTGAGCAGAATTAGTGTCGTGTATGAGCACTACCTGGTATTACTGCAATGAAATAAGGGAAGTGCAAAGTTCTGAATGAAAATAAATGTTAATACTAACAGACTGAAAAACTATAAAGGAAAAACCTATATTGTGCCTGAGGTAACAAAAGTATGATCTATGCAGGCTGTAGCTACTAACTTCAGAAAATCTACCTCCCAATATGCCAACCCACTACAGCCTCTGCAGCTGTGCTGTAGGAGTGTCCAGCTGTGTGCCAAGCTGTGCACTAGAACTTCAAAGCACAGTCCTTCCTGTGAACACCCATATCTGTCTCTGCTCTCTTATCATTCACGTGGGAGAACTGCAACCAAACCTGTCTTTGGAGCTGAGCACCAGGAGGTATTCTCAGCACAGTTTGCAACCTAACTGTGCTCTTCAATTCACAACAATTCCTGCAGACCCACCACTGCTCAGCTTTCTGACCTCTGCCATGTTGCAGTACTCTGTATAGATGTTTACCATGTTTCCCAAGGTGTAACCCAGACTCTGCCAATATTTGTCTGTATGTCTTGAGGAAACTGAACCTCTCCATATCTACTCCTTTGTCTTTTGCAAATAACAATACAGAAAGAACTCACCCACTCTACTGAACTGTTGTGAGACTGAAGTAATTGTTGCTTGATGTAACTTTGAAAATGGTAAATGATAAGCATTATTATTTGATCATCACTCTTGAGCCACAAAAAAAAAAAAAAACCAAACCCCTCTGCAGTCAGGTTGCTGAAAAGAAAAGATAAATGTTGCGATGAAAGAAAGGCCTTGAGCACAGATGTGAAATTGCTCTTGAAACCTGTATGATCTCCCCACCTGCACATCTCTCTCCACCTGCTCAGCAGCCCCTGCTGTCACTGAACAGAAAACGTTTGGCTTTTCTGCCAGTGCAACAAAGGGAAACAGTGTGCACTGAATATTCTCAACCACTCCTCTACATCTGTCCTTACTGTCTTTGATACATAGACTGTGTGAACCCCTCTGAGAACCTTCTTCTTGCCTCCTGAATAGATGATATGAAAAATGCTGTGGAATACTTCCCCTCATGGGAATCTGTGAGTCTTCTTGATATACACAAAGAGGGCAGCAACATCAATGTTTTGATGAATCTCTACTCATTTTCAATAGGATTCAGACACAGTGGAAAGCAAATCTCCAGCAAGCATTTTACATATTAAGTGATCACTCATACCACTCCTATCACTGCTGCTTTTCTCAGAGTTATTGTGAGTTCATTTTAATCCATCAGTATTAAGAAGGTGGTGACCAAAGAAACAGATAGAAAGCCACAAACATGCACAGGGCTAAGATTGTCAAGGGCAAAAAATACAGTGATATTTTAGTCAACTGCGAGGCACAATGAGGAGGCTACAGCATCTCTATGGCCAAGTACTTCAAGAAGAGGACTCTCTTCTGCACATCTGTGCAGTGTTTTGTACTCGTAACACAAGAATATGTCACCAGGAATAGGGAAACAAATCCATGGAAAAGCACTAGTGCTGCCTGAGCTCCTGTGCTGTTAAACCATGACCTCAGCCCTGTACCTCTTATGAGGTTATAACTTGATTAGTCCTCCATCACCACAGAGCCTTTTAAGGTAGACAAGACAGGACTTTAATTGTTGAGACAAAACATTTGTGTTCTCTCCTCTTGTGTGATAGAAAACTAGAACAAAACCACATCATGTTTTCTTCCTTTGCAAATCATAATTTATAAGGGTTGGGCTGATTGCAATGAAATAAAGAAATGTGTCTTCAGCTATTTGTTTAGGACATAAGGGATTAAGGTTCTTTCCAGTATTTGTTACTGTAAGATTAACTCAGTAATCTGTTTTCTTATCTGGCTCCTACCTCCCATGCCTACCTCTTCTTGTACATGGAAGTAGTCAATAGCACTTAACTTCTCTAATTGAAATCAGCCTGCTGACTGAGTCCACAGATGGATACAGAAGCTGGACTGTAATAATCTGTTCTGCAGAGAATTATCTCCTGGGAGTGAGGCAGACCTAATTACTAACCTCAGTGAAAAGTCTGAATTTGCTATCACTGCTTGTGGGCCCAGCTGGAGGAAAAAGCCTGGCATACCATTTAACTAATCTCTTCCTGAAATGTTTGAAACATGCCTAATACCGCATCTTGTGCAATTGGTTTTAGCAGCTCCAGTAACAGTGTAGATGCTCTCCTTCAATCACTCTTAACATTAAAAGAATCTGGGCCTTGCATCTGGCTCAGGGCAATGGTCTGAAAGTCTCTAGAACTTATGAGTAACCCCAGGCTTACAAATGGCATTTAGACCATGTGTTTTACAATTACAAGTCAGCATTTATGTGGGCAATAGCTATTTTGCTAGAAAGAAAAGAAGAACCTTTGCCAATGGCTGAGAGCATAAGTATTTCCCTTGCGTGAATAGTGTATCAGTATATTTTTTCAGCCTTGGTCAATTGCTGTATCCTACAGGATAAAACAGGAGGAGGCTGCAGCTAGCATGTGAATAGCTGGGTTATTTTCCAGGAAAGATTGAATTTTTCCTGAATTTTCTTCCATATTTGTACAGTATAATCTCGAGCACTGTGAAGATTAATTGATAACATTAACAAAGACTGTCAAATCTGGTTTCTTAACTGTAAAATGAGAAGTCAAGGGCAAAAGATAGTTAATGGCAGGCACTCCAGGAAATAAAACTACTAGTTCTTCTACACATCTTTAAAAAAGTGTTTTCTTCATATTAAGAGCCCACAGCCAAACTTTAGGGGAAACAGGCATAAACCCAATGTCTTTTAGAAGTACAGTAATGGTAATGATGGTATCAGATGTCTCATACATCATAATGTATAATTCTTCATACAAACATGAAATCGGTGCAGGATTTATTTACCCTATATGGACTATAAGAATTATGTTGTTAAACACCTCATACTGTTTCCATATTTCTGGCCTAAACTCAGTTCAACAAACTGTAGAGATCTAATTTTGCAACGTCGTGTGGTGGTTTGGATTCAGTAGATGAGGGTAGAAGTGGAGCAGCACATCTGACAATTCCATATGTTCACTGACTTTAGGTAGACTCTGGGAAGTTTCTTGTAGGAGAGGAACCTTTTTTGTTGTAAACCTCCAGGGTCAACATACAATATAAAATCAATAGTTTTTTTGATCAAACATCAGTTAAACGCCGGAGCCTGACAGTATGTGCAGTGGTAGTCAGAAACAATGACAGATGTCAGCTGGGCAGTATGAATCATGGATGTGTTTGTCTAAGTATAGATGAACCATTTTACTGCTGGGCACTTCTGCATTGATGAACTGACAGAAGCCAAAGCCAGCATTGTGGAATGACATGGTAATTCATACCACATTTTCTGCTGCCCTTTCCCCAGTTGTGGAATTGCCCTCTGTTCCCCCTTTGAGGTTCAAGATCTCACAACCCCCCTGTTAGAAACAGAAACTGTGTGTGTGAATGGAAATCAGAGACTTGTGTCCTGCTGTGTCCATGCAGATGCTTCAGCTGAAAGCAGGCAGCAACAAGATGCCTAAAAGGGGGCTACTTGCAAAGCAAGGAAAAAGTAGAAGAGAGTCTGAAGACCTCTTTAAGTAATTGGCCTAAGTAAGTATAGTCCCATTAACTCGAGGCACTACTGAACCTAAAAGCTAGAAACTCCCTAATGCGAACACATGCAACTTGTGGTGCTATTGGAGTTCCTTTTCCATGTTTTGTCACAATGACCAGCTTGTGTGGGGATAGTAATATTATTTCCCTTGATGGGAACTTGCAAAACATCCACAGAACAGGGTACTGATCCACAAACTAGACTGATGTGTTCTTTATATTGAGTTCAGGATCAGCAAGTGTCATAGTGATACAACAGGTTAATTGTTAGTAATAAGTTTTGCCCTTCCCAATAGACGTCTGTGAAACCGGTCTTTTATATTTCCCTTGGCGTGCAAATATTGGTTTTGCATCCATGTTTTATTTAGCCTGTTTTACTTGGCTGTATGCAAATCAAACCTCAGCCACCTCCAGTGCTAGCTCTCATTTTACAATCTGCTCTCCCTTGTGTATGACTGCTTTTAAACCTACATGACTGCAGGTATCAGATGAAAGTCATTGATTTTAATATTTTACTTTATCAATAGCAAGATGACATCCGTTGTCACATGAGAGGGTGATAATTCATTCTGGATGGCTCTGTTACTGTGTCAACACTCAAGCATTTGAAATAAGCTTCAAATGCCTTATTTATGAACGTGGAGACACTGAGTTCAGATTTTAGGTTGGAGTGAAAAGCATCAAGGTTACAGGGCTTTGTCCAAGGTGAGTCAAGACATGTGTTCATTGATCAGTCCTTAAAACAGGACCTGTAGGGGTGAAGGGCATGTTTGTCCCATTAGGAGCATCCTTGAAAGTCATTACATGGCAGAAGGTGTCCCAGAGGGTAGCTGTTTCATAGTTTACACACAGCTGATAGAGCTCACTCAAGAGAAAATGAGGACAAAGAAACTTAAGTTGGCAGGGTATTTTTCTAGAATAAAGGCATACTCTGAAACAAAAATTATTCAAATTTTAATCTGATTTATGAGGGTTAGATCTTGTTAAGTTCACTGAAAGGGCTTCATTTTACTGAGGCCACCCCAGTTTTCTCTTCTGTATGCTAGTTCACAAATGTGCTGTGAATTTACAGAATTGTTGAAACACAGTCAGACAGTCCTGTACATGTCCCAAGACTATAACAGTTTCTCCAGCCTCTTTCTCCTACACACAGAGACATTTCTCTGGACATATCCCTAATGTTTCTCTGGACACCCCTAATATTTCCATTAAGCTGTTCAAATATCATTAGCAAAATGATCTTTTAAAGCAAAAATTGGTATTAGCTTGCTTCATGTAAGAATATATTGTCCTAATAAACAGGTCTTAATCATGCTGTTAGACACAGTTGCAACACAAATGATAGAAATGAACCAGTAAAATTATCATTTATTTTCTCTGGCTTCAGGGGAAATAGCCTGTATGCTTTGGAAATAAAACCCTCAGTGTGCTGAAACTTGAACATTACTTAGTCAGAGAATACCATGGGAGAATATGTTAAGGTTTAATTGTGGCTTCCCTCTGTTGAAGCCCTTCCAGAATTTAAGTGCTATAAAAGCGTATTGCAGTGTTCTGGGGAAAAAAAAAAAAAGTGAAATACTAAAATGTGGAAATAACATGACTGTGACTGAAACCAGGGGAGAGCTGACAGAGCTGCTCTTTGGAAGGTAAGCATATTTGTGATGAAAGAAAAATTATCATCCATGATTTTCAGCTAAGAAGAACCTAAATTGTTCAAAAAACCCAAAATCTAGTCTCCAATAACAACCTGAACAATTAGAGTTCTTCTGGAGGAAAAATCAAACAAAGAGAATCCTTCACAACCTTTTACAAACAAATACATATTAAAGTCTGATTTTATTGGAGTGAGGTAAATATTAGCTGAGATAGAATCAAAAACCTATATTAGTGTCAATGCTCAGGTATTAAAAGCTAGTGCCACAGTAATTCATAAAGTAATTACAAAAATGTAGAAATATTTTAAGATTGAGGAGGACATAAATGTGGCATATTACTATCACAGTTTATTTTGATAATAGATTTTTAAGTAAAATATCCTACACCTAAAAACATACAGAGGAACCCAAGAAGATATGGATGTGGATTTTTAGAAACAACAATGATTGCTTTATGTTGATTCATCAAGGATTATTTGGTCAAAGCACGCTGGCCAGTGCTTGCTTTCTGTGGGGAAATCTTCCCCTCAAAGAAAATAACAACAACAAAAAAAGAATATGAAATTGAAAACCAATAAAAGCAATATATAAAACAAAGAAAAAGTTCTGAAATGAAAAATTAAAAGGTGATTAAAATTTCTGAACAGAAATAAGCTATTATCTTGAAAGGTCTTCCTCTATCCCCTATTTCCACAGTTCATTTCTTCCCTTTTTTTTTTGGCAGAAACCACTCACCATTTCCTAATTGCTTCAGTGACCTCTAGAAACTGGAATTTTTGTCAATTTACTATTCAGTGAAAATATATCCCCAAACTAATTACAAAGATATTTATTAATGTCAAATTCATTGTTTCATTGCATCATTTTAATTTGCAAGGTCTTTGTAGCAGAGACCATTTCTCAACACAGGGAGCTAAATTCCCAAGACTCCCACCCCAGAGACTTTGGATATGGCTGCACACATGGGAGAGGGTCTGTCACATCTCACTTCCCTGTGGGGTTCCTCCATCAGCCTTGAAAGGAGCTCTGGTTGTGATTAAAGCTTCTCCCTGTTTACCTCTTTCAAGTGTAGGCAGGAGAACTGGGATAAAAGATTTGAATTTAGTCTTGGACTTTTCTAAGCACACACTAATCTTTGCTTAGTTACCTATGATTTTCCCCATCATCTTTCTCTGAGATATGTCTGTACATCCATCCTTCACTCCAAAGCAGTGACTTGCTGCTGCATAAGAATTTCTATGTTGTGCTTAAGCCCAAAAATAGAATATTTTTAGATAGCATTTGTAAAACTGTCCTAGTAAGAGCTGAGAAAAAAAGGGGACAGAATCTTCTGTTTCCATAGTCCTTATCTCCACTGGAGGGTGGGGCTGCATTTCATATATTTTAAACAATCTAGCTACAGCTGTGAAACTGGTGATAGAAATGCTTATCAAAGGGACCTGAAAATGCTTGCAATTTGTGCAAGTCTCCCCCAGCAGAGGAGGGGGAGGAAGGAATTCCATGGTAATCCATGTTATAGAAAATGCTCAAATGTATGTAATGCTGATTATTACCACCTGCTCAGCCTCTTCTATGTTACAACCCTCTTGGGAGAGTCATACTTAAGGGTCTTGTCAAAAAATGTCAACTTTATTTTTTTCACCAGATGCAATAACTTTCCTTGAAGACCGCCTGCTTTGGATCCCACGTGAAAATACCATTAAACCTTCAGAAAAGGGGTTTGGGGGTGGCAATCGATTTGGGACTAGTTTACGGCTGTTGCAGAGCTTTGAAAACCCCATTGCTCCTCCTGTCCTTTACTGGAAAGGCAAGGCTGAGGGAAATTCTATCTCTGTTATTCCTTCTTTATTAAATAAAATACAAATAGGAAGCTCTTGATTTGACTGTCTGTGATTTCCTTTAATTAGACCCCTGAAGGGATCCTTTTCCCAGAGGCTAATGTTGTTAGATAATCTTGAACAATGAGTGTGTGCATTACGAAACTGGCAATTCAACCACTTTTTGACTATGGTTACGTGCCACAAATGAGCTGACAGCAGGCCTTAGGAGGTGCTTCCCGTGAGCCAGGAACAAGGATGTTAGAGGTTTGTACATAAGGAACTCAGGCAAGGCTTTTCTGGCCTCAGTAGCTTGGAAACAAAGAGAGTGTGTTACCAGGATTTCCGGCATCTATAAAAAAGTCCTTTCACCTTTGTGCTTTAATGTGATGCTGTCAGTGATACTCACAGTGAAAACTGTTCTGCTGTAATTCATCACTTTCCTTCATTTTTTCGTTTGTTAGTTCCTCTTGCTTTCTCTAGCAGTTCAAGGAAGGAATGTTTGAGAAGTAGGTTATGTCTATTTAAAGGGTTTCAAGTGGTAGCCAAATGCCAAAAAATAGATCACACAAGAACATCTTTGGCATCTGCTTGTCTGTCCCTATCACACTGCATGCAATTCTTGTTCCGTGCTTCTGACCGGCCCCTTGCAAGGTTTTAGTTCTTTGGCTGGTTAATAATTAATGTTACAAGCATTTGAAATGAGGGTCAGGGTGCGGTCATTGCTGGTAACTAATTGGGTTTTCTTCAAATTTGTAGTGAGTTCACAGTGGTGAGCTTTGAACAGCCCTTTCCTTTCAGCTGGGAGAAGGCAACTGGAAGTGGAAGGCTTAGATCAACATACCTGGGGGCCTGAGGCTCAGATCCTGACATTCAGGATCTCATTGCTGAATCTCATTGTGGCCTGAGGCAAATATCCCACTGTCTCAGGCTGATGCACATAAAAATCCATCAGTTTTTGATTCTTTCCTTTTGTATTTTGTGTAACCATTTATGTCATGAGCCTCTCAGGTCTCAGATGCAGGCCTTGTAGTTAGTTTTAGCATCTTATGCACCATTGTAATCAAATAGCAAAAGAAAGAAAGGAACTCATAAACTTTCAGCCAGTTAAATAAATTCTTCCATCTATAAGCAGTCAGGGGACTATTTGGCTTTCTTTTCACTCTTGAGGGCCAATATGATTTCTGTAAACCGTAAAAAACCATTTGTCAAGAAAGCTACATCTTTTTGACAGATGGAGAGGAGGGAAAGCATTTTCTGCACAAATGAGAGATGTAAAAGGTCTTAAGAGAGTCATAATTGTCAACTACGTGATACTGAGTTAGTATGCTTGTCTTTATGGTAAAAGATGGAAATACAGTTTGTGACCAGTACTGGTCACTGATCCAGTCACAGTATAAAGGTACTGTGTATTATTTGCTGCTAAATAATAATAATAATAATTTCACTGAGTACCAGTGAAATCAGGTGAATTTGTGTGGATAATATTGAAAAGGTTTAAAGTTTGCAATCAACTGGGTTGTAGTCAGAGCTTGGCAAAGTCCTTCCATGCGTCTAGAGGAGAATTTTGTGTGAGAGAGTTGTTCAGAGCTACCCACAAATGCTCAGGAGAAACTTGAATGCGTAATCCATTTGCTTCTGCGTCATCAGCCTGTACTGTTAGTTCAAGGGTAATTGCCATTTGACAATAAGTGTTTCCTTTTCATCAGGCATCCTGTAACCCTGACACTTCTGTACATAAATGTTTTGTTAATAACTTTTTTCCATTTCAGTCAATTGTCTGCAGTGTTGCCAGTTCTTTTTAGAAAGGGAAAAAGTAAAAAGGAAAGTCACCCTTCATATAACCTATGACTTTTATACCACTAAATAACTACCAGAAAGCTGCTTTGCCTGCAGTCAGAGTCTGTTGCCAGTGGATCCTGGGTTGACTGTCAGGGTTTGGCTCTGCTCTTTGAGAAAGGAAGGAAGGATGCAGTGTGTTGTTCAGCTGTTTGAAAGAAGTGGGGGAAATTTAATTCAATCCCTCCCACAGGGCATTTCTGTGATCATCCCGAATGGTTTATGGCTAAATTGCTGTGGGAATTACTGGAATTCTCCGTGTGTCTGGTGCCAGATTGAATGTATATGCTCCCATCAACAACACAGGGAAAGAACTTTTCAACTGAGAACACATCAGAAAAACATTTTGTAGTTTTGAGACAAATACGAGAAAAATAGACATAATTTGGAAGGAATCAGAGAGACATGTTCAGGTTATTGTGCATAGCACAGCACCAGATGATCAAGTCCAAGGCCATTTCACTCAGTGCTGGAACTGGAGACCATTATAGGAAAGTTAACTTGGAAAAAAAGTGATCCTGTGGATATGGCATGATAGGAAATAAATGTTTGTAGTGTATGAACTCTTTGTTGGTGATCCAGGATACTTTCGGTGTTAGTCCACAGATACCCAAATGAAGACTTTCAATATCTGTATAATTTCATTTTACTCACTGTAGAGGGATTGACGAATAATCTTGTGGTTAAAGCACAGACCTGGAACAGAGGAGATCTGGGCTGAGGCCAGACCACAATTGAAAACTTTAGAAAATAATTCTGAGTACTTACATCAGACATCCAGAAACAGAAGTATCCCAAATTAGCTATCACTTTTCTAACTGCCTTCTTAACTTCTTTTTTACCCCCATTTTTCACTGCCCACTATAAATCAGTTTAGTAATAAGCAGGATAATTTTCTTCCTATTTAAAAAGTCGCTTATCTGTAGAAAGGAGATAAAAATACTCTCAGCATACTACCCCACAATAATACTAAATCATTTGTTGCTTATTTGTTATCCATTACAACTGTAAGGGATGCTGATATGCAGAAGCAACAGCCTAACCAAATATACATATTTTTACAATACAAAGTTTTACAAAAATACTTTGATGGATTTAGAATAAATGTTTTATTCAAATTTGATATTTTTGAATATTTCTGCTCACAAAAAAATCTTCTGTATTTGCTGTTAGTTTTAACCTTATTAAGGCAACTTGGCCTTGCCACTGTAATGTCTTGGATTCTGCCAAATTACAAATGTTGAATGTTAAACAGAATTGATGGGGGCTATTCTTACTAATTGCCACTTGTGAAAAGATAATTATATTCTCTGTCTTGGATAATACACTCTGGCATTTGGGACTAGCTAGGCATGACCTACCTGACCTTTCCTGTTGTCAGTTTTGGAGTGAATGGTGTGGAAAACAAAGGCTAGTTGAGACTAGAAAAGTGACTGCAGGTCTTCAACCTACCATAATTCATTTGAAGGAAATATGTTTAAAGTTAACTCAATCAATAAAAAATGATGGTCTGTGTTGCCAGGAGTGACTGGGAAATGTTACCCTCAAGAGCAGTTCTAATTTATTTTGTGTTATGGTTCCAGAATGTTTTTGAAGTCCAAATACATGAAATTTATATGCCCATGTTGCACAAAATTTTTGTCAATAGAATAGTACTAAGGGAAAAAATTGATGCCAGTGTGCACTGCATCCTGATAAACAAGGACTTGGAGCAGGTGAAGAACTTTTTTTTTTTTTTTTTAACGGAACAGTTACCTGGTGAAAAATGACACTTCTTGGAAGCTAAAATATCCTGTAAGTTCTGTGGACTGTTTTGTCCAGGTCTAGGATGACTCTACAAGCACAGGCAAACTGATTCAGGCCCTTGTTGGTAACGACAGTCATTCCAGTTCAAGCTCTCTCTTGTTTTCCGGAACATTTGTGAGCCTGCTCTCTCACATCACATGAAAGCACCTACTATGAAGTCTTCCTAGTACTTCACATTAATTTCTTTCCTCCTAGACATTCTGAAAAGTTTTGCTTTCCTTCTTTACGACATTGAAAATACATTCGAAGCTTGAATGTGTTTTATGAAACAGAAGTGTTGCTTTCTGCTCCTCTGTACTTTGAACATCCTTGTTCTGCTTCCATGGCACTCTCATTTCTTCATCCTTGGCTGTGACTTTTGAACCCTAAAGGGCTAAAAGACCTTAGTGCTCCATCTGTAAACTAAGGGAGAGTGCCCCTTCCCTTCTTCTCATTTCATTAGTCCTTTTATTGTTTTCTTTCTCTGTTTTTTTTTTTTCACATTTCTGACACTTATTAGCATTGTGCAATGCATTTAAGTGAGAGTCTGATCTTTAACACCCCTCATTCTATTATTGTAATGCAAATAATTAACAATATGCATAAAACATTATTACAAAATTGCAGGGCAGCACAAGCAAGAACTAAATAAAAAACAAATTACTAGATGTCTTTTACCATATCTCCACACCATTCTTTCATGTACTGTAGAAGGAAGGAAGATAAAAGGAATTCATTTCATTCATCCAACATTTTTTTGTTACAGAAATTGGCACTTTTCTTAGTGCCTTGCAAGTTTATGATCTATTTACTTTTGATTAATTTCTACACTGTTCTACTTGTTGCTCTAATGTTTTGTTATTAGACTTCAGGCAAAATTTCACTTCTTACACTTCAGCAAATTTGCCCTATTTAATTCTTTCTTTCATTAAAGCTGTTCAAATCTATCACCACTACTTTTCTTTACCTCTCTCTGCAGTCCTTGCTGACAATTAGCATATGTTTATTTATTTATTTTTGCTAAATTACAGTAAAATTCCACAAAGCTTTGCAACAAAAGAAACTCAGATTTTTGCCTTTTGAAGGCAGAAAGTGCTAGTATCTTCTTTTTAACAGGATCCTGACATCTCCCCTTATGCAATTAAACAGCTCTAGATTTCATCCTTCAAAAACCATCAAATTCCTGAAAACCAAGCCAGCCAAAGACATGAGTCATCATTTTTTTCATTCACTTTGCTCCTATTGCTCTTTCTAGAGCAGTGACTATTTCCAGCTGTGCCTTCCTTGCCTCTCTGTTAAATGTGGGTGGCAGCATGTACCACAGCTGACTGGTTTATGGGCCCAAGCCAACACTGAAAGAAACCACTTCAAACAATGATACCACAACAACTAAGTGATATCAGATGGACATCGACTCAAATTTAGTCTATTTCGAAACAGTTCCCAAAAATGCTACCCTTTTCCAGGTCTAAGTGTGGTTGGTTTTTACAGCTACATTGGGTAATTATGGGGGACATGTATGTCATAGCTGTATTCAACCAAAGGCTTTTGTTGCCTTTATTTTAACAGCACCAGAATATGTAAGGAGCTCAAGGCCCTGATCCCCTGGGTGCTGAATATACTGTCTGTTCACTGCCATATTCCCATGAGAGGAGGGAATGATGCCTGCCAGGATCCAGTTCTGAAAGTGCGTGGACTGTGGACAAGATAATTGTGTTGATCCCTGCAGACTTTCAGTGAATATGAACAATAATTATGAGTCATATAAGCCAGACAAAAAGTTCCCACTAATGTCAAAGGCTGAGTAAAAATCTTGAAATGTTACTGAAACAATTTGCCTCCTCTTCATTTTGGCTTAAGAAGACTCATATCCTAGGATGCACACCTAAAGTGACATACATCTTCAGTAAGCAAAAAGACATGCTTTGAAGTCTTCTCAGTGTCTTCCAAGTCCTCGGGCTGTTCCAAAGGGTGTTCTGGGAAAGGATTAAGTGTAAGAGTTGGACCACCTGCATTGGCACCAGAACATCAACCTACTTGTCCCTGCCTAAATGTATGAAGAAGACAGGAAGGAGTTTGGCACACTGAATTCCAGTTTTACAAAGGTGTCTCTCTGCCTGCCTGAGCTCATCATCGTTGTTTGAGACAGAGACAGTTTTTTTCACACAAACCCTCTTCAAGTGTTTCCTATTGACTGTCTGGTGCTAGGCACTTACCTCTAGAGGTGGTGCAAACAGAACTGACATGCCTTATTCAGTAATTTGAAGTTTACTTCCCCAGCCTGTAGCTCCAGACATCATGAAATCTAAACTCCCCTTTTGTATCCCATCTCCCAGCTTTGGCCATCCTGCATGTATTTTAGTATCAGGAAAAGATGCAAGGATTTTTGAAGAACAAAGTGAGTGACACTGAATGGCCTTCACATACATGGTTAATAGTAGAATGCATTGGAAATAAAATTACTAGTAACTGAGTCAATCAGAATGAGATACGGGGTGGGGGAAAGCACTAGGATTAAGTGCAAAGAGGAGAGCACAGATGGGAAAGACTTGGGAGAAACAGCAAAGAAAAGAAAGGACACAGAAAGGTGAGCAAATGGAATGAAAAAAAAAAAGGTAAGCAATTAGCTGAATCATAAAACTGTATGTGTAAAATCAGGCAAAGTCAGGCTAAGGAATAAATGTTACAACTGAGCTGAGCTGTGCTCTTTTGAAAGTCTGCTCCCTGCTCCAGATGCTTGTAAATTTAGCTCTGAGCTGTCTCAACAGTTTGACCCCACTTGTCTGAAGTGAAACACCTTCCTAATACTATAGAGTACCTCACAGAGAAAAATGCAAACCCATTTATTGGAATATTTGGACTGTTTCCTTTGTCCAGATTTGTGCCACTCTCCTTATTTCCCCATGAGCTTTAGAACAATGGCAAAATCACATTTTAGCAGCATGTGCACAAAATCCCAGTGTTGACTGAAGCAAACTGATCCGAAAATATTACATACCATTTTAGCTCTTTCAGTAGGTATCTAATGCATTTCCAAGCATGATTTTTAGTATGCTTGAGTCATGCTCAGAACATGATGAGTGTTTATATCTCTTTTCCAAGTGCGAGGAGAATAGAAGCAGAGACAGCTGACTTGCTGCTTCACTGTGCTCCTCTGTGCCCACTAAATGTGCTGCTCTAATTTATAGCCCTCCTTGTCTGTATCTCCTCACAGTAACCTTAGCACTGCCATCTTGGAAAGTGATCTATGTGAATCAATTACTAACTGAGGTTACTAGGATAGCAACACCTGAGAAAATGCTTTGTCTGAAGATGGGAGGTGAGTGTCTTGAGACCTGACCGGAGAGCACATAAAATGAAATGAATGAGAGAGGAAACAACAAAAACCCTTGTAAATGGAAAGAAATAATGTTTTTAAATAGCCTGGATTAGGACAGGTCTTTGACCTTTTGCTGTGAACTTGCACAGTTAACTAATAATTATGTAAATTAATTCCCCCCTATAAAACTGAGGCTGAGAATTGCTTGAACCTGGACAGTGGTCAGTTTTGTTTCAGGGCACCTTGTTGGACCTTAATTCAAGAGACCATTTTGTTTCAGTAGCACATTTTGGTGATGCCCTAACCTCAGGTATTCTGAAGTTCTACTGGTCAGCCCCAAAGATTTCACAGCTTTTACCCTCTGGAAAAAGAAGAAGAGGGATTCCACCCCAATTTGCTCATACTCTTGGTCTTCATTTTAAAATAAAGGAATAGGGAACATCTGGACAAATATCTTGGCATCTTTTTGTTGTGATGACTCAGATCAAAGTTTGTGTTTCAACAATGCCTTGTACCATCTAATCACAAGGCACAGAGCGACTTTAGGTCCTTAGAACTAAAAGATTTTGGAAAATTCCATACAAATGAGGATCAGACATATAAGTCTTAGAAGCAATTGTGGTGTTTCTTTCCACTTAGCTTTGAATTAACATTTGTTTGAAATAAAAAGGAGCTTTATTTTTCCACGAACCCTGGGTATTTTTTTTCTTCTGAGTTTAGGAGACATTTTCTTCTTTTGCACTTAGGATATCAGATTCTGACTGTTTATGATTTTGTGAGAGGGCACCATTACTTCTTATGATTTGTTACCTAAACCCTACAGTCAACTTTTCCAAATTCAATCCAGATAAATAAAAATGTATAATCTGAGGGAAAAAAGGGTCTCTGCACTCTGTAATAGAAGTGAAATGTTTTGATATTACTTTTCTGTGTACATGAATTAATTGGTTTCTGTATTCATAAGTTGTCAAAATGGAATTTACCACAATTTTTATCCTTTTTTCCTTTAAAAAGCTAACTGGACTGATTACACAGCTCTGTTTAGAACTACTGTGGAATAGGTAGTAGCAAATAATGTCCTGTTGAAAGCAAGTTTCCTTTCTCAGCTTGTAAGGGTGGAGATACTTTTGCTTAGTTCCCAGGGGTGAAACCCTGTCCCATTGAAGTTTTGCCATTAATTTCAGTTGGGCCAGAATTTCGCCCCAGGTCTTGAAAACCAGCTTCCAGATGTATAGTAAAATACCTGAGTTTTGGCCAGCTTTCCTCCTCTCGTTGCCAGCAGCAAGTATAGAACAAATACATACAGAAAAGAAATCTCATAGAAAGTCTCACAGACCTGAACATAATTTAAGCACAAAGGATTTAATGATTTGTGAAGAGATTCTACATATCCGGGAAAGGGAAGTTTTGTAAAGTTGCTTGAAGGATAGATCACCAAACAGACATTTAAGACATCTATGTGTTCTCCCAGTTCTGCCATTAGTGTGTTTGGTGACTTTCATTGAACCACTGCAGTTTACTGAGATGTTCTTCTTGCATATAAAATGGGAACATTAGTTGATTTCCCCTAGAAGACACTTAAAGAACTACTTAGTAACATCACTATATAATTTGGCTTTATGTTTTTTCTTCCCCCTAGTGAAAAATGGATATTCATGTTTTAACACTTTGCAACATGCAAGTTTAAGAGTTGTCTTTACCAGACATATAGATAAAGTTCTTTATTAGGTATCTACACAATGCATAGCAGAGATCAAGTTCAACACAGTGTTCGATTCAAAGTCTCTTTGAGACATTTATCCCACAAATGTTGGTTTTCCTTATAAGAAAATAACGACACTTTCTGTGAAAAGAATGCACACATAGGGCACATGTCCACATCCCACTACACTGAGGAGAATCCATAAAGTGAAGAGGTCTCAAACTCACAGCTTTTATCTGACTTTGTGTTCAGTAGAATTTTTTCAACAGCTTTAAATGCAGAAAACATTTTATGAGAAATATAAAATAATACTTAAAGGCAATTGTTTCACCTTTTTTGTTGTTTTTTTTCTTTTTTTTTTTCAGTCTTCAACAGAAGTAGTTATTTACACTTGTAGTGTGTGGATGTGAGTGGAAGATTTCCTGCAAATCTGCATTGTGTAACATATTTCCATTGATTTGACTTTGTTAATTTCATGGGTTTGTTTTTTTTTTACTGAATGATATGCCTTAACAGCAACCTATTTGATGTGAAGGAAATAAATATATTAATTGTGTCATTTACAAAAATGAATTAACAGAGTTTTAGGCCAAGAGGTGCCATAAGACCATTTACCTAGGCTTTTGGTATATTACAGTCCTTTAAATATCATCTACTTATTTTTACATGAAATCTATTTCTACTTCATCCTAAAGATTTATTCCAGAAAGACAGTCTGTCTGCGCTGCCAGTGGTTTGTTGTACTTGGTAACAATCCTCCCTGTTAAACATTTGGCCGTTATTTCTTGTATTACAGGATGCCTTTGACTCCCAGATCAAAGCACTTCTTAGTACCTGTTCTCTTTTCCTGGGAAAAAGATTCATACGTGTAAACTCTCCCATTCTTCTTCTGATCAGATAAACAGATTGAGACCTTTTAAGAGTCACCACAGACAAAAAAATCATCATCTTCAAAATGTTTTACATTTTAAGTTTCCTACTGAACACTCTCCAGCTATTGTACAACAATTAAAAGCTGGAGAGTGCCGGCAACGTGTGCGTCGTTCTTCTACAGAGGGTAGCAGAGGACTGTGCCGCACACAGGGCACGATCTCCTCTCTCTGCTGGCTCAGTACTCTTCGCTTGCACACTAAAGATGACATTTATCTACTTTATAAGAGAATATGTGCTGTATTTGCACCCAATGTCCCCCAGGTCTTCTTCAGACTCCTGATGCTTAGGATCTTAGCTGGTGTGTTGAACAAGGGCAGACCAATTATCACACCAAAAGCTACAATTGCACGGCTACATATTTTACTTTATCCACCCCACTCTAAGTTGAATAATGGCAATGGTTACACGGGAGAAGTATAATAGGTAGAGTTTATAATTTCTACTGCAGGAAAAATTGGAGAGGAAAAACAGTATTTATTATTACAGCCTCACTAGATTTTCTACAGGTTACACATTTCAGAGTACTTAGATCTCGGAGAAAGTTGTTGGGGTTATTCTGGGACTGTTACACAGGTTCAAGGAATCATTTGTACCAGCTTCTTGACCTAATCTCTGCCATATTCTCCTGGAATACTACCATTTTCCTCGTTCCCAATCTGTGCTGTTTAACCAGAAATCTATGGGGCATTCCTAGAACTTGAGAGACTGAGAGATGAACTGGCACTCAGATCAACCCTTCAGTGGTCACTTGCCTCCTTTGTCTTTCCGCAGTGTTTCCCCAGAAGAGTGCTCACCCAGGGGCTACCACATGAGCTTTGTACCTGTACTCCACAAAAGGCATTTCTTTCAAAGAGAACTTCAAAGGTCTGAGAAATAACCATGAGAAGCATTTCTCTGAGCATCATTCTAACTATTATGTTGACACAACTGCTGTGTTCTGGGTACTTAACCCAGGAGATTAAAACTGTATGCACCAGTGCAAAAAGATCATATCCCTGTAATTTTTCATATATACAATTTCTCATCTGCCTTAGTTTAAGCTTGTCATATTTATGGCACAACTGTAATTTAGATGAACGCTTTAAAATGCCATTCTCAAAGGACAATTCTATCAAACGACTACAACAAATATCTTTCCTTGCCAGTATATTGGGTGGTGGAACTGATCATTGCAGTCAGTTATATTTCTAAACCAGTGACTGCTTAATATTCTCTAAGAGAAAAATCATTAAGGAGTCTGTACTAATAAATTACAGTACAGGGTAATTGAAGTAGGAACAAAAAAAAAGATTCTGCATTTAAATGCATTTGCTGCAGAAGTGAGTTAGACAGGAGTAATCCACCTCGGATGCCTAGAAAAAACTGGGCTGGAAGAGGTATAGATAAATATTGATTTAGCATGTCCCTATCTCCTTTTGGTGATCCTGTACCTAGTTTCCAAACTGTCTCAGCGTGTCCCGTGGTAAGCTAATAATTTTCAGGTCTCCTATCAATCACTGTAGCATTTCCTGCATTGCCTACCGGTAAGAACCTTTCTGCACCCTGAGGATCATAAAACAGGACACATTTTTGGGGTCTTCAAATTGCAGTCAAACCTGTTCCATACTGACTGAAACTGGCTGGGATGACTAATGAAGCTAAAGGCAGCTGACAAGAAGCCTGTGCTTAAATGTCACTAAATTTGCTGATGACACCAAGTTGAGAAGGAGTGTTGACCTGCTGGAAGGCAGGAGGGCTCTGCAGAGGGATCTGGATAGACTGGAGAGATGGGCTGATTCCAATGGGATGAAGTTCAACAAGGCCAAGTGCCGAGTCCTGCACTTTGGCCACAACAACCCCCTGCAGCGCTGCAGACTGGGCACAGAGTGGCTGGAGAGCAGCCAGGCAGAAAGGGACCTGGGGGTACTAATTGACAGGAAGCTCAAAGTGAGCCAGCAGTGTGCCCAGGTGGCCAAGAAGGCCAATGGTATCCTGTCCTGTATCAAAAATAGC
>VYXB01006922.1:525550-543851 GCA_013397135.1 Pachyramphus minor | reverse complement strand
GTTTTTAAACTGAGATTGGACACAGCACTTAGTGCCATGATCTAGTAAACGGACTGGAGTTGGACCAAGGGTTGGACTTGATGATCTCTGAGGTCTTTTCCAACCCAATTGATTCTATGATTCTTTGAAATTCTGTGTGATTTGAGCATTTACTTACAGTGCCAAACTGGGGTGATTGTGTTCCTGTCAGCACTTAATCGTGTATAGAACTGATTCTGTTCATCAGTCCCTAGGGACCACAGTGGTCAGGAAACCACAAAACAGAGCACCTTTAGGCACACTGAGAAATACAACCTCAAAAGTCAACTGCCGTTAGGCACTGAAGTGATGTGGGTAGCTACCAGGCAGCAAAATGCATTTCTGGAATAATGCTGTTGCGTTTAGAATGTTTCTGGTTACCATCTTTAAAAAAAACCAAACCAAACCAAACCAAAAAAACAATTTGGAATTTCCAAGAATACAAGAGAATAAGGAAATCGTAGACAGTTTTGGAGCAGCAAAGAGGGTACACCACATCACAAAAACCTCCATCACCATTGGCATTCTTGCTGTTGGCCTTGGATTGCAGCCCAAGGACTGAACAGGCAAATGAATCTTAACTCCTCCCTGTGACCTCTCACTAGGAGCCCATGCAGAGAGCAGAGTCGGGAAGCTCTTATTGATGCTGTTGCTCAGGCTGCTCTTGAATAGCTCAGTTTCCACAGGTGTTAAATGGGTTTCTGGATCCTCAAATTAATCTAGTTGAAGAGGTCATCTCTCTGCACAGGCTGCCCTGCAGGGCAATTCGAGGAGCCTCAGTTTCTCTTCTTGTGGAGCTTTGTTCTCCATGTAAGGCTCTGTGGACTCACAGCTGAGACACCTCACTCACCAGAAGTCGAAACTTAAAACAGAAGCAGATATTCAGGGATTTGGATGGAAAGAAAACTTACTGCCTATTTAGGTCACCCAAAATCATTTAACTCTTCTTTATTGGTAGTTGGCAATTATGTTTCAGGGTATGCTGCCATATTTTCTGTTTAAAAGATCATGGAGTCTGTGCAGAAAGAGTATATATGGGTTTTACAAGGCAAGATTCAGTTTAGATTTTTCTAAGAGCAAACATAAAGAGAAAACTAAACCACGAAATAAAACCACCAGTGAACCACACCAGTGTGTTAACAGTATGGCATGGGGAGTGGGTTGGCAATGGAGAGCTTGACCAATACAATGCTAAGATCAATATTAAAACAGCTGCATTGGGCTTGTCACTGGCTTAAAAAGTACTCTTTGATACAAGACAGCTTCCAAGTAAAAGAGAAATAATTTTTCTGGTTGAAAGACCTAACAAAGGGTTGTCCTTCAGAATTACTCTTTCAGTATTCTCCTCTATGAATGTTATGTATGTTGTTATTCCAATGTAGCTTGCACTGCCCATGGACTGTATTTCAGGTGTGGATCTGAAGCTGGGACTGATTTGGCGTTATACTGGTGAAACAAGTGCTGAGTCTAAATTTTCTTTACTGAAGAAGCAGATGAGACATCAGGGCCTACATCATCCCCTCTTGGTGCAGCTGTAGACCCACCAGAGCATTTTTTCTTGAGGTGAAGCAAGACCATCACTTTTTCAGCTCTCAAATATACAAAGCACTATCACCACTGATCAGCTTTTGTGGTTGTGTATCATGTGCATTTTTACCATGTAAATCTTGCATTTCCAACTAGTTAGGTCAGCAGGAATGCGTTCCTTTGAAGCAGACAAGGGGTTCAGAACTTTTTAGTAAACAATATTGGGAATCTTCTTGGGATGCTTCTTAGAGAGGCACCTGTAGATGCAATTTGCCAGCATAATCTCTGAGAATATTGCTGAGCTCAAAAACAGATATCCATATAGAAAAAACACACTAAAACCCCTCTGCTGAGTCAGAAAAAAAGGATATCTTTGTAGTATGCAAATGACCCACACCACCTAGTTAAACTTTGATTTCTGGTGATAGTCTTGGCAGTGTGCAGTCTTATTTGTCTGCCTTCTGAATATATTTAGTGCTAACTTTCAGTTTGTTTCTTCATTCCTTGTAGGACTTTTGAGAAAGATTCTCTTGAGATTTGGGAGAATGGGTTGGCATTACTCTTTTCAAATCGGTGAATGATGATTACAGCATGTCAAACCAGGATGGGAGGTTTTTCAGGTAGCTGCATTAGACATTCAGACTTAGCCAGTCACTCAGGCTCTCTCCAGACTCAGTGAGGTGAGAGATCAATCCACAGAGTGATTCATTTAATCTGTTAAAGTGGGATGAATCACAGTTTTGGAGCTGTCTATCAGTTTTCCTTGGAGTGTCCCTCAGTTCTACACTTAGATTTTGTACAGCCACTGGAGCATGGAGGTCTATAGGAGTTTTTCCTAAACTTGCTGGAGCTTTCTGCCTCTGTGACCTCATAATTTCCATTACCTGCTTAGTTTCTTCAGGTTATCTCAAGTATAACAGATTTTCTGTCTTCTTCATCTGTAAATACTTCCAGAAGGCTGTGAACAAATAAATATTGCAAAAGTTGTGATGTGCTGAGATACCTAATGCTGTAACCTCAGCTGTGATTATGCAGATACCACGATGTATCTATGGCAAAATTAAAGCCTAAACAAAACAAAAACCCCACCCAAACTGAAAAAAACCACCCCAAGTTTAAGCTGGCTACTCAAAACTAGCTCGCTCAAGCTAAAGTACCATGGAAAGATGGAAGGTGAAGATTTGAAGGTTCTTTCCACTGGTATTGAAACATCAGTTAGTAATTTGAAAAAAATCCCTAACTTTATGGATATTCTACTGACCTTTGGCTAGACAGAGAGAATGTCTTTATGCAGTTTCACCAATACTTTAGGTGGAAAAGATGATGTACAAATGTTTCAGACAAAGAAAGATGCAAACACATGTAAAACAAAAGATAAGTGGTCCTTACAGAAAAGCAAAAGAAAAAAATCTTGGTGCATGTGGGTGTGAGATCATTGTTAAAGAAAAAATCTCCATCCTGTAAATTTTAGACAACATTGATTTTGGTGGACTTCATTTAACATTGGTGATAGGCTTAATTATAGGTATTCAGCTCCTGCAAGTATTGACAAATTTAACCCAAGATTTGAGAATTTTCTTTGCTCTGAATGAGCTACAAATTCTGCTCTCTCTGTACAGCTATAGGTTGCCATAGATTTTGCTTAGGCAGCACAGGTGTAGCTGGAAGATGAATTTGGCCCAGAATGTTTTCCCACATTTACAATTCATTTGACATTTAAAATAAACCACACAAAGGCAACAGATTAATCAAGCCAGATATTGTAGATATGCCTGGAGCACAAAGGCAAACAACCCCACTGAGCTCAGAGCTGCATTGCCTGAACTATAATCCAGGATTTCATTAAGTGTGTATGATTCAGACAAATTAGGAACTGAATACAAGGGAAAAAGAAAACCGAACTATAATGATACCCGCACACTAAATTAACATTTAAAACAATAGAGCTATTTGACACATTGCTGACCATGCAAACTTCTGTGTCTAGATGCTTAGACTATTTTGTGTCCACCAGAATCTGCCAATGTTTTTTGCTGTTGGATTTTTCCCCCACTCTCCTACTGGATCTTTCTTAGCTCACAGCGTGTAGGCACAAATTAGAATCCCTCATAAGGCAAACACACTAAATCACCAGGATGTCCCACATGGTTGAATTTTAAAATGTACATGTTATTTTCAGATGTGGCTGAAAATGACATCTCTTGAAGATGCTGTTATTTTATACAACACTGAGAAAAAAAGAGTGGTAATGTGTGTTTTACATCCCAAATTTGAGAACTTTGCAGTAACATAGCTACATATTAATATATATTTTAATTTCTTTTTCAAAAAGTGGATTTTTTGCCACTATAGAAGTTAAGATGAAAGATGTTTTACTAAGTATGGGACTAACTTAGTTCGGATCCCTATTCTGTTACAAAAGCTTTTTGACTTTGGTTAAGATATTTAGAAATGTCACAGAAGCCTAAGTTTCATTGAAAATCTGAAGCTTTCTCTCCATGTTCTTGTTTCCTTTTTGTACAATAAGGGTTAATAATATATCTCTACTTACCAAATATCTTGGAAAGGTTAACAGTGAGCTTAATAATATATCTCTACTTCCGAATATCTTGGAAAGGTTAACAGTGAGCTTAATAATATATCTCTACTTCCGAATATCTTGAAAAGGTTAACAGTGAGCTCTAAGAAATAATTAGGGTCGGGTTTTTTCAGTTTACAAGATAAATTTTAAAAAAAATGGAATTTTTACCTTTTGATTTTTTTTTAAATGCTCCTTTTTCATTGAAAACAATTAAACCCACCTAGTCACGAATTATTTCAGTCAGAGAGATCACTCACAAAGATACCATCTATGGTCAGTAATGTGGGTCACTCCATTGTTTCAGATGAGAGGTATGCCAAAAGCAAAGTGATTAGGTAAGATATTGTTCCTTATATTTGTCCTATTTGCAAAACTAAATCTTTGATTTCTTTCTTTTTTTTTTCTTCTTACTTTTTTTAATAGTGCCAACTATTTTTTTTTTGAAGAGTTTTATTTCTGCATAGTTCCCAAATGTTTTTGGCAACTCAAACTGTTTGAATCTAAAAGATCTTGCTGTGAGTGGCATACTTCTTTGGAAGAGGTCACTTTTTTCTCCTGTGAGAGTTGCAAGTCTGCAGTTGCAAGTCTGCAAGTTTAAGCAGAAATCCTTGCTGCTTTTGAGGCCTCGTAACAGAGATAAGTTACTTAGGTCTTAACTGCAGCTCAACAAAGCTGCCATATGCCTTCTCCTTTCTGGTTTCACAGTATCCAGTGGCTGCAGACCTCAAGATGCAGAAGTTTTCCACTTCCTCGAAAGGCATATTTCTATAAATGCACATGCAGATGCAGTTGCTAGATCCAAGAAGATTGCTATTGTAAAATAATTGAGGTTGAAGCCCCACAATGTATTCTCTTTCTGGAGACTTTTGGGATATTTCAGCTGAACTTATCAAAAGCAATAGCAGAGTACTTTTGCTGGAGTAACAAAGGACCCTTTCAGCCAGAATTCAGGGCTGAAATCAGCCGCTGGATCTCTGAACCTGCAGAACACTGGCTCCATGAATATGCTCAAAGAACCAGTCACAAAACACTTCTAACAAAAATATAATATAAGACACGTCCCAGCTCTCTAAGGCAAACCGAAGTCTATATAAGTACAATAAATCTACCACTGTTGGTCTTTGAAGTATAAACATTTTTAGCTTATGGCAACCATTTTATTCTGGCGTTCTCTACCCATAATAAGAGTGTCTTTTAACAGAGCATGTAATGTTGCAGGGTAGATGAAACCAAAAATCACCTCAGTCATTTGGAAAAGGTGTAAATTATGGTGTAATATTTGTTTATTTCATCGCTACAGTTGGCAATGACTAGCATCAGATCTTGATGATGCATTGTAGAGGTAACACTATTAACTTTAACACAACAATTTTTGTGCAAATGCTAATAAACATCACTGAAACTTGTGGTTATTATTGTTGTGATTTTATTCAAGTGCCAACTAATAATGACACAATAACACTGAATCATTCACTTAAAACGCTTTCTGACTCTAATAAAAAATGTACTGCAGAATATCACATTAGAAAAGACTTCTACTCCTACTTTTCGTCATCGCACCACTCTCTGGTGCAGTCTTGTTTTGGAGCAATCGGCCACAGCAAGCAGAGGAGTCACAGTCATCTGAGAAGAAGACACACTGAGGGCAGTTGGAGGTCAACTGTGATATTTTAGGAAGAGGTCTGAGCCACAGTGTTCAGATACCAATTCAGTCTTCCCCAAATTACAGAGTTTTCCAGATCCAAAGTTTAGCTTCAGGCTCGACTCGTCTGATTTTGCATTTTTAAAAACACAGAGTTTAGTATGGCCTTTGTTGATCTTGTGGGAATACTCG
The DNA here is from genome assembly GCA_013397135.1 of Pachyramphus minor. Classification (NCBI taxonomy): domain Eukaryota; kingdom Metazoa; phylum Chordata; class Aves; order Passeriformes; family Tyrannidae; genus Pachyramphus; species Pachyramphus minor. The sequence goes on along the minus strand of VYXB01006922.1, from coordinate 537,891 downwards.
GAGGAGAGCACGTACAGAGTGTTTGCAGAGCAACTGGTTTGTTTCTTCTCCTTCCACATCCACTTAGGAAACTTCCCTTAATGTCAACAGACTTAACATCCATTATTGAGTGTGAAACTGGAGTAAATTGAGGGTGTGAGGATACGTAAGTATAAACAAACATCTCTGCTTTTTCTTTCACCTTCAAGAGAAAATAATGGTATTGTTTAATCTGTGCTTCTTTATAAGGCACTTCAGGATCTCATGATTTTAGGAAAGAAAAAGATGAGAAGGTCTAGTCACAGTCAGAACCTATTTGGGACCCAAAACATCTTCAAAGTATGTGTATTGAAGGGCATCATGGATTCAAATACTTTTTTTCATTTAATGCACTTGGGAAACATTCATAAGCCACTTAAAGAAAGGTTGTTGATCATTAGAAAGTGTATATCTTCCTCAACATTTTTTTAACATCTTGATCTCTAGACTATCTAGTTGATGTTCATTAGAAACCACTCATTATCTTTGACTGTCTCTTTCACCTTTCCATGTGGCTTATCTCAGTCTGCTCTTTGATGATTTTACTGAAATAAACTATCTTGACTAACCCTGATGTGAACCATGTGGATTTAAAAAGGGAGACTAAAACAGGGCTTTAGAAAGGACCATTCAGTGATCTGACAATATTGCTCAAACTGAAGTTCTCAAATCTGGATGCTGGTCTGAAGATCTGGAGTCCAATGCTAACATTATTGCTTGAGCAGAGCCTTTACCACAAAGGGCTGTCTCAGGGGTCAAATCCATATCTGGGGTGTTTGCAGAAGGACACTGGGGGTTTTTTTAGCTCTTCACCTGGGGGAAGTAAACTTGGACCTCTATAACAAAACATAAGTCACCAGCCCTGTATTAAGCACTGCTTACAGTATTTCCTCTTGTCACTGGCATGATTTGTAAGAATATTTACAACTGATCACACTGTGATTTGAACTCAACATGCTACCATAGGTGAGGAATCACTTCTGTCACACCACCTGTCTTAGCGTTGTGAAGCAGTTGAACACCTCTCTCTCCAACAGGACAGGAGATTCTCATGAAAGATGAGAAGGCAAGGCTAGGCTTCTCTTGAGAGAGTAACCATTTCCAGAGTAAATATCTTTCTGATGCAGGCCAGGAATTTGAGCTACAGGTTAGGATTGCTTGCAACCCAATTGGCTCATTTTAACTAGGTTCATCTACTCTTCTGAGATGCTTCAATTTATACAAATCCTCAGAGTTTCCATTCCACAAATCTGTTTTCATCTTCCCTGTACCTCAGAAACAGCAAAACACACAAGCAGTTTCTGAGGCTGTAGCTCTCAGCTGAGAAATAGAAACTTTCACAAAGATGCTTATGTGACCTCACTTTCTTCAGTTTCCCAGGTGAATTTTCTTCCCCATTGGCTATTACATGTTATAAAACTAAGAAGTTATTTTCTTTTTTTAGTTGTTTTATTTTTTTAGGAGTCATTTCATTACAGTCCTGAGACTCTGAGACAGAGATGAAGAAAAAAATGCATACCTTCTCAGCTGACCATTAGGATATGTATAAGAACTTCAATCCTTAAATTTCAGATGTTTCCGCGGAAAATGATCCAAAGGTGATTGAGCCAGTTTCCATGCAAAATTTCATACCCTTGACTTTCCATTCCAATCTATGACTGATTTTTTTCCTTCCACAAAAAGCACTTTTTTTCCCTTTGACTCTTCACATTATTTCCAGAGGATACAAACTCAGGTGAATAAACTCAGTTGATATTATTGATGAAACATAGTTTGAAACACTAGAAGAAGGGATATTGGCAAGAAAATGTAAAACATTACATGATGGAGTTGTTAGGGCCTTATAAACCAGAATATACAATAAAATATTAAAAAATATCTCTAAATATTTTAAAGAGCAGTCATACTCTGAAGTGTGACTATAAAATAGCTTTGTAGATGCTGTGTTTATATCCTCTAATAAATTTGCTTATTCTGCCTCAAGGTGCACTATATTATATAGACCCACTCTAGAAGCTGCACACTTCTCCAGCTTCTCCAGAGCCTGCTCACACATCGGAAAAGAGAGATGTGGGACATGATTTTTCTTCCACATCTGAGAGCTCTGCAGAAGAAAGGAGAAGGGTGATGTAAACCCCTGGATCTCAGCTCTAAGCCTGAGGGTGGGAGGATATACCCCAGAACAGCAAAGAGGGGCTCAGTATAATTAGCAGGGCATGTTGCCCAAGCTAATCAGCCTGAAGGATGTCCTGCTTTCTGGTCTTGAAATCATGTCCCAGAAGAGCACTGGGGAGATACTGATCTGTGAGGAGCTTGGGCAGAGATTTTTGTACCTCACCCCTGGTGAATATGGATCCACTGCTACACTTGCCAGGCACGTTAATAAAGATAAGCAGTGCTGTCCTGGAGCAGGCACAGTCACTGTGCACATACGTGGATCACATGTACACCAAGAAATGGGCGTGCAGCATTTTTGCATCCAGTTACATATTTTCTGAATGTATGATCCATCCATTGTCATTTAAGCCTGTAGCAGCTCTTGGACAAGAATGATCCTGAATTAAGCATGTGGGCTGTGGAATTGTATTGAAACAAACAGTGAGCTAAATTTTACAATTTTATGTAAATCACATTTATATAATTAAGAGTGTAGTTTCTAGATTAATTTGTAATTGTACATGTATACTGTTGCACACATACTTTTCCCTTAATTAATCTTTGTCTTGCTCATTTACATGCTAATATTTTCCAGCTCAGGCAATTATTTTTAGCCCCCTATTAAAAAATGCAAGCACTAGGTAGAGAGACAATGAGTTAAACACCCTTTGGTCTTCTTCAACATGAGAACATGTCTATTTTGAAGTGGAAGGTCTCATAGTGCTTGAATTTAGAGTGTGCAGAAGCTTAGTATAAGGCATGAGTCTCCACAAAGCTATGCAGCCATTCATTCTTTGTAGGACCAGACCCAAAATAGATTTGAAATCCTAATTGTACATACCATATATGAAAACTTTGTTTGAACTTCCTTCCATTTTTAAACACAATTAAAAAGAAAAGCCACTTTTCAGAGAAGTGCATACCAATCTTCAAAATTCCCTCTTTCCCAGGGCAGTAGCCCAGAAAGAGACAATGTTTCTTCTCCCAAAAATAGGTTCTGATTGCACTAAGCTGAAGAGAATTAATTGTCTGTGGTCACAGATGAATCAGGATTCTTCTTTTGGTAATTTGGATCAAGACACAGGCAGGCAAGTTTACTACATGGAATTTTAGTGTATACATTTCAAAAATAAAGTTTTTGCAAAATGCATAGCTGAAAGTGGCATTAATTGCATGGGATGAAATAATCAAATGGCATATGTGTATGAAAATGTACCTGCAATCTATTTCATGGGAAGTTGCAACTTTGTACTCACATACAGATACTTCAAGTGCTAAATTAACAGCTACAAGCCTAAGAGGAAGCAAAAACATTTTAAAGCAGGGCAATAAAGTGATCAGTTAATGAACATGGAAAAACAAGCTGAGATGTGGGGATAAAGGTCACATTTTTAAAATGTTACATAAAGAGGATTCCAAGCTGGGAATTGTTGAAAGTAGAGGCAGAGTGTGAGAGCAACATTTTTGGGGAGTTTATGTTCAACATAAGGACAAATATGGTTGTGGGCTTAAGTTCATTGCTTGACAACCAGAGGAAAGTAATAATGTTGAACAATGGAGTCACTCTTCTCTGTGGGAGAAGAAAACCTGTTGACCAGCTGATAGTTGGAGTCATGCATTACGAGGAGTTGAATGCTCATAGCTTGCAGATTCCTTCCCACAGGGAGCTAGGACGTCCCACTCTCTCTCCATCTGTGTACCGTGACATGCATGAAAATAGCTCTCTGAAGCTCCTGCCACTATGCTGAGCCTTCTCAGACTCTTTCCGTCACCACTTGAAATAAGAGTATGCTTCTCCCTTGTTAAAGAAGATTAATCTGCCATGATGTCAATGACTGAGTGGACTTTATGTATTTGGTCTCAGTCATGGTATTTTTGCCCTAATTGGAGACAATGTTGTTGATTTAGACCATCTGCTGAAAGATGACATCCTTTTGAGGCACTCGCAGACCATAAACAATAACCACGCAACATGCATAGAGATGTTTTACATGTCTACCCACCATTTCCATGAAGAATCTCAAAGCTCTCTGCATACCAGTGTGTTTAACTTACCAGAGACTTCAACCAGTGGACAAAACATCTTCTTTATAGATGGTAAGATGAAACTCCAAAGTAGTCATGGAACCTGAGTTCAGGATCACTGAGCAAATCTTTGTCCGGGTGGGGAATAGAAACCAGGTCAGCTTACATGTGGTTCTGCACTTTATTCACACCCCTCATGCTCTGACCTCACTGTGTTCTGTGAACCTCGTCATAAATATATGGGATATGCAGCTGTTAGTAATAATACACTACCTGTTTGAACTAAAAACACACCAGCAGATGGAAATACAGTAGGTTAATAGCTATTCCGAGAAGCAATCATTTAAGGTACCAAGAAATTGCTTCTGTTAACCTTTTCCCGTTGTGACATTTGACCAGTTTATATGCAGGTTACAAAGGTCACACATTATCACCGTTTTATGAGACTTGGGTTGTCTCTGATCTTTCTTCACATTCTGCATTCAATAGCCTTTACCTGATCCAGCAAATGGTAATATTAACCAGCTAAAATCCATTTTTTTCTTTATGACCCAGTGTCTAGAGTCATAGAGAAAGTGTAATGTAGCTTTCTTTTCAGTTAGATTCTTGCTCTTTTTAGAGTTTTATATAATTTTATTTACATATTTATATATAGAATTTATATACAGTTTTATGACAAAATATTATTCCCTTACATCTTTGATACAGCTTCAATTTCATATGTATTTTTAGAGTCTGATATTACATTACTAAATATATTTTGGACGTTCTATGGATTTTTTTCAGTTATGACTGTTTTGCTGAAATATCACTTCACTGTCAAGCTTACCTGCCTGTTGTGCTCCCTGTGAAAGGTCCCAGACTTTTACAGCTTCTCCTTTATAAGAAGGTTAACATAGATCTGTGTACTACTTAAGGGAATTGCAAAATATTGGGGTGTGTCTGGCTTATCATGTCCTTTTAAGGTTCAGACAATCAGCACTGCTAACTTCCCATCCTGATTTGTGTGCCTTCAAGGACAAAAGTAATCCCTGAAATCATTTTCCAAAGTGATATAACAAATAACCCTTAGGGGAGAAAGGGTATGTTTTGATCTAAATTCATATCATACAGGAAGTTATACAGAGAAAAAGGAATGTGGTGATGATTTAATTATCCTCTTCAAAGGAAAAAGCATTTTATTAGCAAGAGACTGTGACTGGGGTTTATACTTGGTTTAAGTTCTTATTAGTGGTTTTGAAACAAGGGAGATTGATTGATTCTTGTTCAGTCACTAAACTCATTAATTTACAAAGATTCTTTGCACTGGTGTTAATTTGAGAGTTGCAGGAAGTTGCAGAAAGAAATAAGTTGCAGAAAATAAGTTGCAGATAAAGTTATTTCTTCAAGGCTGATCATCTATTCCCTGTAAGGCCCTCTTTGAAAAGTATTTTGGAGGCTTGATTTCTGTAGTTTTAACTTGTCTGACTAATGAAGGGGGACAGACACGGGTACTCACCTCCTGACCCAAAGCATTTTGTAAAATTGTCTCCAGAAGCAGTTGCTTTAAGAAATAACATTTTGACATCTAGTAGTTTTATTGCTGTTATTTTTACCATGGGAAAACAAACATGAGAGTTTGAATCATCAAGTGTTCCAGTGTTAACGGTGCAACCTAAGGATATTGTGAGATTATCTTTCTCTGAGTTAGGCCATACCCATTACAATTTCTTCCTGAGATATCCTGTCAGCAATAAAAGATGTGAGTGCAGGGTCTGTCATGCAAGAGAATATTGAGATCCTTCGCAAGGCTAAAGCACATTAAGATGTGTGTAGACTACAGGAGATGAAAATAAAAAATATTATTTGAGATTCTACCCTAAATCAAAACTAAACAGAATCAGCATGTGCATATGACAAAACACATCAGGTTAAACCACCTTCCCCCTTAACAACTGCCTGTAATTTATTACAGCCTTGCTTTACGCAGTTTAGTACAAACTATCAGGATTTAAGCAACAGTTGGTGATTCTGAATACCCCAGTTGAGACCTGCTTGCCAGAAAGCAACTGTTCCATGCTTTTTATAAAAACGTAACACTGTTAAAATATCTCAGTTTGGTTACAAAACAAAAAATATCCCCCATTCCCTACTAAACTCTGTTTCAGAAAATATTGGTTGTGGTGTCAGTTAAGTTGCCCATGATGAAAAGAGTCTGTTCTCTGTTATGTTCTTAATGGATTAGTATCTTGGTGGTTGAGGCAACACTTCTCCTTTCCAGTCCTTGATGCTGAAAGGTTAGGTAGGAGCACAGGAGGTCAACTCTGTTACTTTTTATGGAGGCAGAAAATGGCATAAAATGAAAATAATTTCCTGTGAAAGCTGAGGACATTCCTTCATTAGATTTGTTTCCTGTGCTGGGTCATATGGCTTTTTTCCCTTTCTTTCTTTCTTTTTTTTTTTAAACATGCATTCGCTGGTTTCCTGTGCCCCAAGGGCCTTAGTGATCTGCTTTTATGACACCAGGCCCACCAGTGCTGTTTTGTGTGGTAAAAATGAATGAACTAAGTGAATCAAAAACATCAGAGGCGTGCTTGATAAGGGACAACAGGTGATAGAAGCTAAACTACTCAGGTTTTAAAAAACCAACTTATTACAAAAACACATTCTAAATCGCCACCTCACCTTGGTACCTCACAACTACAGGTGACACATCCTCTTCCAAACAGCACCAGCTGGACTTCAAACAGTCCTGATTAGTCACCTCCCTCTTTTTTTCACTATTGAACATAAAATGTGTAGCAATAATAAGATCCAGAGATCGTTTATATTTTTTTTTTTCCCTTGTAAAAGCTGTTGTTGCCTGGTGGGAAGGAACAGCTGGTTACCTCTTTCCCCAGCTTCGGTGGAATGCAGAGAGAAATGGTGTCCTTCATTCCCACTGCCAACGGACTTTAATTCCAGGCAAATTGTCAAGAGTCCCAGAGACTCACTCTGAACACAGTGTGAGCTAGACCAGCACAACAGAAGGAGATGATGCAATATGACAGATCGTGCTGACTGGCTGATTTCTCTGCAATATCGCAGCTAAAGATTACATTTTCCCATTTTTTTGTGACTTTAAGAAAAAACACAGCAGAGCTGAGCAATTAAAAACATATGTAAACAGGGTAATGGGGTTTGAACTGACTTTTCTTTCTTTCAAACAAAATCTATAATAAGCTATAATAAAATCTATAATAAGCTGTTGGTTCCCCCCTTAGTAACTCTGAGAAAGGTAAAATGAGTATTAGAACGCACGAGGAAAGGAAGGGGGAGAAAACCACTACTGTAAAATACATGTATACCTGCACTTTAGTTATTAGGCTCAACTTAGGATGCTTTCCTTCCCTCCCTCACTCTAACCCTCAGTAAGGGTGTAGTAGAACTAGAAAAGTTTTTAAGAAGGACAAGGGTAATCAGAGGCATGAAATATTTTCCATATGAGGAACAAATAGATAGACCGGGACTTTTCAGCCTGGAAAAAGAAGATGAGTGAAAGGAGATATGCAAAAGCATGAATGACATGGAGAAGGTGAATAGGAAATTATTGTTCACTGTCTCTTCCAGTACAAGAGCTAGTACATCAACCAACCAGGCAGTAGATTCATAGAGCAAAAGGTGATATCTCTTCAACCAGACATGAAGAACTCCTCGTTGTGGATGATGGAAGCTTTCATGGTTTCAAAAAAGTGATTGGAAAAAATCATGAGAGGAAAAAGAAATTGAGAATTTTTTATTAAACACAAAGATGTGACTATCCATCTCAGCCACGGAGCTGGTCTAACCTGATTCAGCTGTTCATGTGTTCCCATGCTGTGTTTTCGGAGAGGGGATTATGGGATTTCTTGTAGCTCATCTCCAGGTATGGACTATTTTGATTCTGACTGGTTTTTAAGCTCAAAAACCTTTGCTCAGTTCAAGTAGGAATTTTGTCTGACTATGGGTTTATTAAAGACAGGAAAAGGAAAGACATCCCCAGGAATTCGTGCGGAATGAAATACCCTGTCAGCACAAGTGTCTGCAGGTAATCTCAAAACCCTGAGTAATTATATCAAGAGGCTGTGTATAAGACTCCACTGATTTTAGTGCATGTGAATACATACAGAACTGTTTCTTAAGAATTTTAAATTGATTGTGTCAGGAAGATCATACAAGAACCAAGGATTTTGGGAAATATTTGCCTTATTCATATTTTTTCTTGCTCAGTAGGCTAAAAATACATTGTCTGAAGTAGTGCCTCTGAGGCATTTCATTCCCTTTAACTTCAGACACCTTACCCACCGTCTGAACACTTGAACAAAAGCTACTGTAGAACTCAGATCATTATTTTGTGTCCTACTGTACATTAAGTTCACTCCTTACTCAAGGAATACAAGACCTGCAATCTTGTCACCATTTTTGTTTAGTAGCTCTTTTTCTTTTCTCTGAGTGCTCCATATTATACAGAAAATATTTTACAGCAGTGACTGATGAACAATTTTCCTTCAATAATTAAGACAGACAGGTCATAAGAAAACAGAGCAGTCAGAAGCAGAAAAGTCTGTATGTTGTCTGTAGCTGGCAGAAAAGAAGTGCTCCCACAAGAAATTTTAATGTATCATAATAGTTTGTTATCCAAGGAAGAGGCCTCAAAAGACAATGTATTTTGTTGCTTACATATCAACTCTTATCCCTACCAGTCCAATTCAAGACATTTCTTTACAGTGGCCAGATGTTTATGTCATTTTTAACGGCAATTTATAATACCTTCATTTTCTAGAATTGTTGTCCTAAAGTGAGGTGATGCTGACCTACAAATTATATCACAAGCTGAACACAGGACGACAAAAGCAATGAGAGTTAAAGCAAAGTGAAGATATATTAGACTATAACTAAGATACTGCAATAGTGGTGTTAACAAGAGAATCTTCAGAGTGGGCCAAAGGAACTGAGTAAACAAACTCATGGCTAAACTGAATATGATTAAAATTATGAGATATTAGCATACACACAATGTATATAAAGAAAAGAATAATTTTGATGTAAGGCTGATAAAAGGCTATGATCCAGAAGATTTGGTTGTTTAAAAGGCTCTCTTTATGTCTGAAAACAATGGAATTCCAATAGAAAGAGTAGCCAGGGAGATAATGGAACTCGGCAGAGACACAAATCTCCATTTCAAGATTTAATCCTAGGAAGGGTAGAGTTATCAGGATATATGAAGAAGACAAATATGGTGGAGCAGTTCCTACCCTTTCCAATCCCAGCACTTTCTTACCTTTAGGCACTTTCTTACCTGGAATTTGCATCTTAACCATAAATGACTGCCAGGTGACCTACTAAAGGTCTTTGCTAGAGAAAATATCAGGTTTTTGGCTTCCAAAATGTGCTAAGTGAAACTTGTAGCTATACTACATATTATTGGCACAAATAATCTACATCTCAAGCAATCTGCATTTCTCTAAAGAGACTTTCTTAAACGTAACCACTCATGTACTTCTGTGGATAATTTACATCATCAGGTAGTTTACCACGAAAATTCATTAGAGAAATAATAGTAGTATGAGATAGTATTAGCATATTTACAGTGATTGCTTGATGAATAAAGAGTTCCATAGTTTAATATAATTTTAGCAAATTACAAACCAACCCAAAATTTTAACCATACTTATCAAAATAGAGTCAGTTCTCTTGCTTCAAAGCATATGTTGGATTTTGTCATTGAGAAGAGCATTGCCTTTGGCAGCTGCTTCATACTCACAGTTGGCATTTGGAGATAGAGCAAAGTTTCATCAGTTTAATTTTCTGAATTGCTGGCATGATCCTCTCTTTTGAATACCTTTTTTTTTTTAATAGACAAATTTTCAATGGCTGACAGAACAAGTTTTCTGCAAATCCTCCTAATTCTTTTTGCTGCAAATTTTTTTTTTTGGTGTTGATTCCTCTCATTATTCATGAAAAAATGCTTAAAAGCTGTACTTACTGGTTGTGACATGGCTGTAGTAATTTTATCTGGCCTCCAGAAATGGCGAGTCTAATTCCAACTCAGACAAGACTTTCTGTCATCTTTTTCACTAGCCTAGGTGAGACAGTTTTGTGAATAAAAGTCCCCACTATCATTTTTCAATGCAGTTTCATGCTTTTGAAGAGGTGTTTTGTTTTTTTCTTTACTAGAACAACTTGAAACAAGCATAAGGTTAGTTTTCTGATGAATGGTGGTAGAAATAATCATGCCTCTTGCATCTGCTTCATCAGCTGCTTTTCTTACAGGGTTGTCAAACTCAAGAGGATTCATCAATGAGGTACAAACTGCTTTCTGCAAGATCCGAGTTCATTTTTAGGTCAGTGATACATGAGGAAAAGCTCATCATTTTTCTAAGGAGACATCAGGAATCTCCTTGCCTGAGGTTTTACAGGTATTCTTGGATGACTTCAGTTTCATCAGCATATGCACTAATTTGGGCCATCTTTAAAGTTGCTGATTTGTATTTTTTTAGGCTGTCATCTGAACAGCTGCTATTACAATTCAAGTATTGTTCAGCTGAATTGTAGCTACACACCTTTTCTCTGAAAGGTGAAAATGTCTCAAGAGTACTTTTCTGGCAGAAACATTTCCCTGGAATGACGTATACAAAGGAATTTTTTCTCTCCACTCTCTGCAGGGAGAACACACTTCGCCTATGTTAAAGTCATGCTCTCTTTTTTCAAGGCACAGGCTACAACTTCCAGCTTGAATTCGGCTGTAAAAATTTAACATGTTTTTTCTGACGTCATTGAAACCACTTCATCCTGCTGTCAAATAGCTGGATGCTATTTATTCATAACTTGTGTGTCTCTCTATAGCTGCCACTTTCCCTGGCTAAGATAATATTGTGTAGGTAGCAGGAGTGGGACAGAGAACTGTTTTTCAACAATAAGGGGCAGCAATACAGTGTGAGGATGGGCTCAGGCCAGAGAAAGGTGATCCTGCCATTGAGTAAATCCCTGCTTCCCAGGGCAGGTTCCAAGTCATTTTATCTTGGAGGCTCTCTGCTACAGGGAAGGAGAAATATGTAACAGTGGATCTCCAGGGTGGGAGAAGAAAGTTACATGGAGAAAGAAGCAAGAAGCAACTAACTGCTGTGCTTAACTTCCTTTTGTCCTGTCCTCCTTTTCCAAGGAAAAGCCATGACTGGTTTTTATTTTTATATGGTGGCACATGTTTTAATTTTATGACCTTATGTGTGAAAAAGGTTCTCCCTTTGTTTACTTTAGCAGCAGAGTTGCTATCAATGCACTGCAGTGTGCACCTTGGTTCCTTTCCTATGAGAGAGACTAATTGCTCTGCACTCACCTTCTCCACCAGTCAGTTCTCTGTAGAACATCTTGCAGTAGGTGTCTGTGCTGCTATCATGCCCAGACAAGCTTTTTCTGTCTGGATGTGTGGTAGGTGAGCTTTCCTTGATCCATGGTTGATGTGGGGAAACTGCCACATGCTCACACATATCCATGCAGAAGGAAGAGATTAAGCATGTCAAATCAATTATTCCTCACCTACAACTCTTTGGTGCTTCTCAGAAGTTTGAGGGATTCTGGTAGCCATACTGGGATTTAGATTTCTCCTCTTAAGCAATTTGCCCACTTCTTATGTGAGGCCCAGAAGAAGGAGGAAACATTTTGTTGGAGAGTAAACAATAATTCCACTGTCTAGAATAAATGACTCTAGTCAGTGGTGCCAAGGTTCATTCCTGATCCCGTAATGAGAAATGCTCAAAACTCTGGCAGTGGAAATTCCAAAATGTTATTTTTACCTCAGGCTTGTAAGGAAATGAGGCTTGTTTGATCATACTCTGTGTGCGTGCATGTGTCTATCTATCCATCTGACCTTTCCTAATAATGTTTGAGTTCTTTGTCTAATTTCAAGAAAATCAGATGAAGAAGTAGAAATCTCAAGCAATGTTAAGTACTAAAAAGTATCAGAAAAGTAAGCAGTTGCATAAAAAATGGATGTTTGTTTCTCCATTGAGGGAAAGGCAAATATGTTTTACTAGCTATCAGAAAGGGCTGTTGAAAGCCAGGCTATATTAGCTTTTTTCCACCTTGAATGACTGCTTTTAATTCAGTTTTCTTTTTCCACTTGACTTTTGCCCACAGGCTTTTTT
>VYXB01006922.1:508757-525365 GCA_013397135.1 Pachyramphus minor | reverse complement strand
ACCAGATTATGTATATATATATATATATATATATACAGGAATACCAGCTGAATTATTAGGTAGGTGGGATTTACCCATTATCCTTTTTGTTAGAATTTCTGAAATTTCATGTAAAACCCCTGAAGGTTCTTATTGTAGCTGTTTTGCTCTAGCAGATCTGGAAGGNAGCAGGAGTGGGACAGAGAACTGTTTTTCAGCAATAAGGGGCAGCAATACAGTGTGAGGATGGGCTCAGGCCAGAGAAAGGTGATCCTGCCATTGAGTAAATCCCTGCTTCCCAGGGCAGGTTCCAAGTCATTTTATCTTGGAGGCTCTCTGCTACAGGGAAGGAGAAATATGTAACAGTGGATCTCCAGGGTGGGAGAAGAAAGTTACATGGAGAAAGAAGCAAGAAGCAACTAACTGCTGTGCTTAACTTCCTTTTGTCCTGTCCTCCTTTTCCAAGGAAAAGCCATGACTGGTTTTTATTTTTATATGGTGGCACATGTTTTAATTTTATGACCTTATGTGTGAAAAAGGTTCTCCCTTTGTTTACTTTAGCAGCAGAGTTGCTATCAATGCACTGCAGTGTGCACCTTGGTTCCTTTCCTATGAGAGAGACTAATTGCTCTGCACTCACCTTCTCCACCAGTCAGTTCTCTGTAGAACATCTTGCAGTAGGTGTCTGTGCTGCTATCATGCCCAGACAAGCTTTTTCTGTCTGGATGTGTGGTAGGTGAGCTTTCCTTGATCCATGGTTGATGTGGGGAAACTGCCACATGCTCACACATATCCATGCAGAAGGAAGAGATTAAGCATGTCAAATCAATTATTCCTCACCTACAACTCTTTGGTGCTTCTCAGAAGTTTGAGGGATTCTGGTAGCCATACTGGGATTTAGATTTCTCCTCTTAAGCAATTTGCCCACTTCTTATGTGAGGCCCAGAAGAAGGAGGAAACATTTTGTTGGAGAGTAAACAATAATTCCACTGTCTAGAATAAATGACTCTAGTCAGTGGTGCCAAGGTTCATTCCTGATCCCGTAATGAGAAATGCTCAAAACTCTGGCAGTGGAAATTCCAAAATGTTATTTTTACCTCAGGCTTGTAAGGAAATGTGGCTTGTTTGATCATACTCTGTGTGCGTGCATGTGTCTATCTATCCATCTGACCTTTCCTAATAATGTTTGAGTTCTTTGTCTAATTTCAAGAAAATCAGATGAAGAAGTAGAAATCTCAAGCAATGTTAAGTACTAAAAAGTATCAGAAAAGTAAGCAGTTGCATAAAAAATGGATGTTTGTTTCTCCATTGAGGGAAAGGCAAATATGTTTTACTAGCTATCAGAAAGGGCTGTTGAAAGCCAGGCTATATTAGCTTTTTTCCACCTTGAATGACTGCTTTTAATTCAGTTTTCTTTTTCCACTTGACTTTTGCCCACAGGCTTTTTTTGCAGACGTTACATGTAAGAGTGGTAGCATACTACAGACACTCCACCAGAGCACCCTGTGGTAAAAGAGCTCAGTCTCAGCAGCTCAGGACTACAGATCTTCAGTTTGTGGCAAATGGGAACTTCTGACCTATGTTCCTTACAATGTTGACAGCTCTTGTCAGATTCAGCATTCTTATACCCTGTTGAAGGAGACAAAAACTGGGAAGTGCCAATGGAAAGTCATGGTAGAGTTGTCAAATGAAGATATTCAAACATCAAAAGTCAGACCATGGGAAAATATGAGATTTGTCTAAATATCTCAAGCCTATGTTGCATTTTGCCTTCTTATACCTGTGATTTGGCATAACACACTGAAAATAAAATACATACCACATAAACTCAATAACCAGATTATGTATATATATATATATATATATATACAGGAATACCAGCTGAATTATTAGGTAGGTGGGATTTACCCATTATCCTTTTTGTTAGAATTTCTGAAATTTCATGTAAAACCCCTGAAGGTTCTTATTGTAGCTGTTTTGCTCTAGCAGATCTGGAAGGAAATCCATTGCTAGTGTCAGAAGAAGGCCACTCCACTGAGCAGTTTGTTCCTTAAAACCTCAGTTTATCTTACTTCTGATAACTTTTGAATCAGTATTAAACTGATGTTGACATCAAGCCCAAATAAACCACACTAACATACTTGGATCCACCTATAACTATTACTGTTAAACAGCAACTAAATTAGTAAAAGATCCTGAAATACAAATATGAACAAAAGTGTCTTATTAACTAGAACTAAGTAAATCATTACAACACATTGATAAGGAAAGGTTAGGGTACTAATTGTAAAAATATAGGAGAGATAGAAACAATAATATAAGAGCTGTGTAAAAGGGCAGATCTGAAGTATTTAGAGTGGTTAAAGAATCATACTACAGATAATATTTTTATTTTATCAGAAGGTGGCATTTTCATTGACCTGAAGTGAATACATTTTTTTTCATATTATTTTGTAAAAGAATTTTGCAACATTCTGTTTTGTTTCTATTTTCCCCTTGGTTGGAAAACCATTTGCTGACCAGCTATACAAAATAGTCACGAAAACAACATTTTCTTTTTCCTATCAAGCAAATTCTTACCTGTATTTTGAGCAATGAGATAGTAATCCTCGGTGTCATATGGAGACAATGCATAAAATATTTACCATGCACTTAGTGTACATCATTTCTTTCAACTCAGGATGAGTAAGTTCCTCAGACTTTGATTGCTTTAATTTAGAACCCACTGTGGATTAGAGAGCAATTTGCAAAGTGGGAGTCAGCAGGTATAAGAGTAACCTGAGATGTAGGAGAACCACGCTCTCTTCCAACCCTTCTGCTAGGAGGGCTGGACAAGTCCTTTTGCTTATCTCTGCACAGTCCCTGCCCCAAATGTGGAAAACAAAGAATAATGTGACCTTGTTAATAATGTAGTTGGAGATGGATGGATAAAAATGTTACCTAGGAGCTAAACAATTATAACAACTGTTTATTGTTGAATCTCTTTAGAATATGAGGGAAATTCATGAGTGCCCATGGTCATAAAGCAAGATATGGGTTGGGATTAGTGTGTAAGAATTGTACTTCCTGAGCCCCTGCTTCTCATTTTCTCTCCCTTTGAAAGAATACTTTATATATTATTTAAATATTCTACCATATGTAAATGCTTTCTCAGATCATGAAAATAATTACTTTTTCTTCTTATCAAGTCTCATAACCTTCTTGTAAGATCTTCAAATTCAAAGACTGTAATTTCTTCATATCTTGATCCAATATGAGGTTAATAATCATATATCCATCAAGAAAAACAATAATGCAATCTAGAGCATCCATATTCTGCAGTGTTCTGGAAGTTAACTCTGGCAAATGAATCCAAATGCCCTTGCACTGTAAACATCAGGAAGCTCACAGTTCTGCTGTAAGTGGAATCTGTGTGCAACAACAAGTGAAGCAGAGATGAGCAAAGAAGAATAGAAGGATCTGTGAGTGATCTTATCTTCTCATCTTTTCATGAGTCTTTGCCTCAGGTAACACTACTAGTCAGGAGTTACTGGCATCACCAGATGGAGCTGCCTTTTCTCCCTCTGTAGTTAATGGATAAAAGCAGAGACTCTTCCAGAAGGTGATTCTAAGCAGATGTCTGGGTGCAGTTCTGTCTTTGCTGATCAAGAGACATAGAGATGGAGACCAGATGGAGGAATAAACCAAAATTCAACAAGCTTCCTTTCTTTTCCCAGTTTTGTTGCCTCTGTAACTCACAGTTAATTCACAGTGGTGACACTGTCATTCCCATGCAAGCCCATCCTAATAATAGACTAAGTAACTCCTACAGAAGGTAATTTACCAGAAGGAGCAATTTTAGCATTCCCTGCATGGGCCCTTACTGAGAATAGCTATGCCAATGAATGACCAAAGTAGTGTGACCTCTTTGCAAGAAAGCAACATGCATCTTCATTCATACTGCAAACAAAACCTTTAAAAACATTTATCATTCTTTTTTTCCATCATTATAAGCTGGTTCAGCTCATTGTTTTCCTATCTATAGGACACATCACTTTGTCAAAGCAAGTTTGAAAGGACTCGTATTTTATTTCAGCTCAGATTCAACATCTTGGGAAGGGTCCAAGACAACCTCATGGTATACCTGGCATTCATCTTAACACAGCACTCTTGCAGTGTTATCCTTCAAAGGTATGAACAAGTCAGCCAGTAAAGGAAAACAGAAAACAGACAAGTTTTCTTTCCACTGAAATGAGGGACAACTCTAAACACTGGGAATAGCTAATCAATGATGCTTTATTTGACCCTAGCCTGCAGCTTTGACATGAATATCCCAGCTATCCCTTCCTGCAGGGAGTAAGAGATAAAATTTGCATGCTGGGAAGAAGGTGATGTGTGGTCTGACTCAGGAAAAAAACTGAAAACCACTTTTCTTTTTGTCACAACGAAGATACACTAAAAGACAGAATGTGGCTATACGTCCTATACTCATACCTTAAATCTCTTCTCCCTCCTTTAGTTTTCCCGAATTGGGCATTGGTTTCAAGACTTATCTTCTCAGCTTTCCAGAATTTGTGGTGTGTTTCATTTTGTTTAAAAAACTAGGGCAAACCCAGGGAAATGACTTCAGCTCTGTGGTGAGAATTGCTAGCTCTGACTGAACCACAGAGTGCTGCTGGGAAACTGCATGCTTGCATCTGATAACCATTTTATGGGAATGTGCGCTGACCCACAGCTGTGGTTCTCCACAAAATGCTGGAAGCATGAGTCCTCTTCTACCAAACATACTTTGTGGACTATTCTTAGCCTCCTTTTTTTTTCTTTTTTTTTTTTTAACTTTTTCTTTTTTTTAGCAGACTTGTTCTTCCCTCAACACTGAGAATAAGTGGAAGAAGGTAAAAAAAAAATTCCATGACAATGTTTCTTTTGCTTAATTGCGTCTTTGAATGGTTTCTAAAGGCAGGTAACTCCATTAACTGCAGGTCTGGTATATGGGTGGCGTGAGTCCTTTAAGGACTGAACTAATTGTACCTATTAATTTCTTCTGCCACATCTGTAACTTCTGAAGCATGGCAATTAATTTCAGTTATAGCATTTATCAACTCAGATTATACAAAGATTTAAGGAAAGATAAACCAGCCTATCTTCACTAGAAATATCTCAATGATACTAGGACAGATGTTCCTCTATCTTCCTTCTCTCTAGCATGCACTTTTGTGGATCTATATATGCATATTTATAAAATAAAGAACATTTATTAGTAGTTAATGAGACAGTAGACAACCAAGTTGTGGTGAAGGTAAGATCTTATGCTTGACCTGTTTGGGGCAAAAATTGCATATTGAGTTACTGTGTGATTATTGGAAAGATTTCTGTGTTCCAGCTAAAAGTGGTTTGATACTTCAGTACTCTTTTTTTTTTTTTAACACAAGTTTACTAAATCATGACTAAATGTATTGATGTGTCATGTAAAACATCATAAAACCCCATCAAGGTAATATTTTTGGGAGAAATCTTCAGCATGAACAGACCTTCCTGTCACTTAGCAGGCATGGAAGACCAAAGCAAAGTGCCACATTTTTAACTTTTCTGCCAATGGTTTCAAAGAATGATGAAGGTCCCAAAAATCCACTGAACACGGCTAATCTACCTGAAGACAGAGGCTTCCTGTTTACTAGCTGTGGAAACAGTTGTATCTCTTGTTTTCAGATTATTTTGGAAGAGATTTATTAATTTGATCATGACATGTTCCTCTGAGCAAAGATAATCAGCATTAAAGAACAGAACAAACTGGGTGTGCAAGTATAATCTCATCACACATGCAGCATCACATATGAGCACACACACGAACACTTGCATTTATGCAAGTGACTATATATTAATCTGGCAAAGTAAAACAATGTGGAAAAGAAGGACATTAAATTCTACTTAAAGGATCTTTTCTTTCTTCCCTTTTTTATTGCCTCTAGCAGTTACTTGGCTGCCTTTAGAAGCAATTAATCTCTGGTCTGATAGCGTTGCGCACAGCAAACTATTCAAAGAGAGTGAAAAGAGCTATAAAGTTTCCCTCCTGAGCCCCCCATCTGACCTAGGAAGTCTCCATCCTCTTTTCTGCTTGAGAATGCACTGGGGTCTCATCAGGCATTTCCACAGTCCCTGTATCTCATGGGACTGAAAACCAGCCTGCAACCTCTCCTTTCCTCTATTGCCCTATTTGTCATCTTTTAAATACCTTTAGGCTCTTGTCATGCATTCACCCCTTAAACAAAGCTAGTATTGTGGAAGCTCTGTGGTGATGAGCACTGGCAATACGCACATGCTGCTTCTCAGGAATGGCGGTTCGGAAAAAAGGTGAAAGCCCTCAGTGTGTGCCACAAGGCAACCTCCTGAGATATGGACCTTCTTTCCAGTTTACTAAATCATGACTAACTTGGTGCCGTCAAGCACCTCATGTAGGAAACTGAGGCACAGTGACTCTATCAGAAACCAGCCCTTCCATCCCATCAGGAAACTCTTCTGTACTGGCAAAATAATTGCAGTAAAGAATATCATCATCTACCATGATGATGGGAACACTTGAGAGAGGAAAACCAAAAGTCAGTCAGTGCAGCTTTCTTGCAACAATTTTTGATTCTTCACAGTCTAACTGTGAGCATGAACCTGCTCTTCCCTCCAGGTGCTGTGCTACTGTCCACGTTGCTTGTGTGCAAGCTGCAAAGCTGAAGAGCTGTGTCTGTCTGCACCATTTACCCCCTGCTAAGAGTCACTGGAGAGGGCTTGGGATGCCTTACTTGGGAGAATGGTGTAGGTACAGGAGGGACGAGTATGAATCCAACCTGCCTGCACATCAGCAGTGGCAAAGGAAGCTGCTTCCCTTGGTTTCTTCCCTTAAGTCCTTCTCTCAGGGCACTTAAGGCAAGAAAAGTTTGCCAATTTGAAGCTTGTCTGCTTTGGAGTCAGCAATTTCACTTGCATGACAGTCTAGTTCAGTGAACAAATGAAATGGTTTATTTATAAGCTTGCTTCTCACCAGGGAGCCAATTTATGCTTAAAATTAGCTAATTGTCCCTTTGATGGATTTCTACTTGAAGTAAATAGAGGTCATTAAGTTTCTCTGTTAGGCTGCATTCAGAAAATAGCTATCTGACAAGAGGCTGACCTTACTGAGAAATCCCAGGTAAAGTCAACTATTTGGAACAGCTATTTAGCTTTACATGTTAGCAAAGTGCTTAGGGGGGGAAAGGATGTCATTACCCTGACAGTCTCCTCATACCTCGTGTCTTTTATGACTGGAAGTACAAGTTAGATAACCTGAGATACTCTTATAAACCAATCAGTTTTTGGGGTGCAGAATTATTTTAATTTTCCTCCTTGGAAATACTAGTACTCCATTAATGAAGCTTTTCTTATCAGACCTCCCAAAAGACCACTGACTTCTCTTGAGAAGAAACAGAAGTGCTAATAAAACATTAGATATTCTCCCAAAGTCAAACAATTGGCTCAATCTGTACTTTCCAAGCTCTGCCAAACCCATTAATACAACTCCCCTGTCTACTAAGATATTTTACACCTGCATTTCAAGCTTCAAAGGTACAAGGAAACTTCTGAAATATAACTTAATTAAGCCCATGGTATCAGAATATTCTAGACTGCTGTTATCTATGATTTTTCACCACAGCACATCCTCAGCACTGGATGTGTAAAGGAGGAGCACTCAACATGGTTTAATTTAAACAGCAATGCATCATGTTGCAGGGAAGTGCTGTGGCAATAGGGATTTGTCCCAGTATTATTCAGCATTTTTATTAATGATCTTGAAGAAGGACCACACATCACATTTGTTAAATCAGAAGATATTACTAAATTAGGAGGTGCTGCAAGCAGCAGGGAGGATGGGAAAGTAACAGAGAAGGACCTAGACTTGTCAGACGTATGGGCTGAGAATATGTAGCTGAAATCCATCCTGGGCATGAAGCAAGTCAAAAAAGAAAAACCCTCCAGTCTCTGTGTTTAGGAGAAGGGAAATGCTGGAGATCTGGAGAATGAGTGGAGATGACAGTTGGATAGATATAAAATGAACAAATCTGATATAGATCAATGAAATATGGAATTCCAGCACTGACAGTGGCTCTCTGTGACCACATCTTTGTGTCAGAGGCTAAGAAATGCTTCCTGCATCTCCATGACAATGATGAAGTGCTTCTGAGAGTGATCTTACGAGAACAAACTAGTGGTCCATGTAGTCTAATATCCTGTCTTCAGAAGGGACTAATGCTAGATAAATGAAAATAAGGTGTAAGGAATTCTGGAGCAAAGAGTTGTTGAAGGGATGAAGGTATGCCCAGAAATGCCAGAAAGAGCCTTAAATAAAAAATTTCAGGGACTGGGAAGACCAGAATTAGTCCCAGCAAGACTGTCAAGTTGGAGTACTGTTGAAGGAAGCTGTTATCCTGCTCGAGTTGGAGTCAGTCTCTCATTGTGACTCCATACTAGGGCACAGAGCCTGGAGTTCTACCACACCATAAATGACCTACCCACAGGGAAAATTTGCTATCCAGCTCTACTCATTAGAGGTTCCTCAGTGTCCTGAAGAGCAATGGCTTATATCCATTTCAAAATTCCTTGAATAAAATATCGGTCACTTGGAAATTTCTGGTAAATTCCCACTGAGTTAAATGGAAATAAGATTTCTTCCAATGGATATATATTATATGCCAGAGTCTGTGGTGGAATTGAAAAGTCTACATAGGCAGCCTGCTTGGATTCTTCCTCTCATAAATCTGGCATCTTCGTTTTGCTACTCCAGTATCAACTTATTCTCCCAAAATGCAATCTCTGGAAGATATCACCTATCCATGCAGAATTATACACTAATTAATCAGAAAAATAGCCTTGGAAATCTTTCCTTGAACTTTCTGAATACTTTGAAAGCTCAGTGTAAAAGCAGCTTTGTGGAGAATAAAATGAAGGCATAGGAAATTAAAGTTTATTATTTGATTACTTTTGCTTTAAAATACACAAACAGAATTGTCAAAGTTGCCTCCTCCATTAAATAGAATGAAAATGTTGAGTAGCCATTTCTGGTTCTTTTTTCCCATCCTTTGATTTAACTACTACTGGGAAATACAGTAGCCAAATGTGCTTTTTCCTACACTGAGAAGAAAGGCACAGTGCATTAGAAGTGCATTAGATAACTAATTTCCTCTGAACACTTAGTTTTAGATGCTGTGTTTTGCCCAAAACCATAATTTTCTACTTTCTACCCAACAGTAGCTGAAGGGGACTATGAAGCTGCAAAGAAAAGAACAAGTTCCCTTGTTAAACTTCATTGCTGTAGAAGGTTTTGTCACTAGAAGGGCAGCAGTCCCAGGACAGCATTCTGACAGTGTCACTGACTGCAAACTAACTTTCTGTGCATTTTATGGCCATGCTGAACAAGCATACACAAAAACTCTCCTCTCCTTTTTTTTTTTTTTTTTATTGTCTTTATTTTTCTGAAAACCGTGACTATGCCCAGGAATTCCTTAGACTAAAAAGGCTGTAAAACTAATCAGACTAATCTACTTCTACATAGTTTTCTCCAATAGTTTTCTTCAAAACTACATAATTTTCTTCAAATCTTTGTCATTTCTGATTTTCTGATGCTTCTGCATCCTATATGTGGAAACTCTCACATTTATAGAAAGCAATGCTGCTTATGAAGTGCATCCCCTACACTGATTTTATGCAGCACATCTAAGCAATAACTATTATTTGATTTACGTCAGACAATGACTACTTGTGGCAACATTACAGCTTCTAAATTGGCCAACTGTGATTTCTTCCCTTACAGGAGGAGGAACTGACTTCAAATCTAATTGTGTGGAGCTTAGATTGAACTGTTCTGATTGGTTATAGAATCAATGCAAAGTGAACAGCATCAACTTAGTCTCATTTTAGTTTCCTACTTGATATTACAATTTATTTAAAAATTGAGAAAAAATCTTTACTTTTTAACTCTGTTTTAAATGCAGACAATTTCTTTTCAATACTATTATGTTGAAAATAAATAAATGCACAGAAAATGTTTCTCCAAACCAAATTATTACAAAGTTATTAATAAAAGCCACTATCACAAAGCAACAGAATTGAGATTTAGGAATTATTTTGAGGATTTACTGCTGTTCATGACATTTAAAATTTTTGCTGAGACATACAAACTAATATGTCTTGCTTTCCTAATTCATAAAACTCATATAATTATAGTTTCTTTCCTTATAAATGTTTAAGAAATTTATTTTTCTGAATATTTTAATGTACAGCATGTTATTAATTATTTCTGCATACAGATTGAAGTCTTGGACTCCTTTTTTCTGTCTGATTTTCTTAATATAGACCTCTGCATTTTTCTCTAATAATAACAGGACTCTGCAGAGAATGACTTTGGACTCCAAGGTATTCTGGTGAAGAGTTAGACCTTGATTAACTCACTCACCTGGATGGGAGAAGATGGACTTACAGCTTGCAAGCTGTGGTGCTCTCCAGAGGAAATCCAAATCCCTGGACTGTGGAGTCCACTGGAACAGGGCACTCGCACTTCTTGAAATTGCTGCACCTTTCCAGCTATCACCTGAATATTCAAAAACTCATTGGATATTTAAAAATCCTTCAAATATTCATCCAGGTGGCTCTCCTCTTGACATCCTAGCTTTTCTTAATCTTTTCCTTTGTCACCAGCTTTTGGTTGTTGAATAGGGGAGTACAATTCTCTGGACTCAACCCCATGGTAGAATATCCCACATCTAATCCTTGAGACTCCTTTGGTTACATCTCTTTTACAATACATAGAACAAAGGGCTGCATTTAACCACTATTATGGTACATAACATGACAGTGTTTGTTGAAAACTGCTTTTACTGTAAGGGGACAGATTATGATGATTTTGCTTCAAGAATTTTTTTTTGTTGTTTTTTTAAATAATGTTGTTCCATTGAGTTTTATCACAGTAAACTAATTCCCATCTGCTCAGGCTGATTAATAGCCAGAGGCTTTGTGGAAGCAGTGAGAGATTGAAACCTGCAGGTAAAGAGAAGTAGCAGACTGTGTAAGAGTGCTTGCAGGTAGCAAACAGTAAACATCTGTGAAGTTTGGGTCTGCTTAATAGCTAAGAATAGTTTATTTTTTAAAATATTTTTATTTTATTATGTCTTTAATTCAATAAATGGAACAAACAAAAAGTAGCCAGCTGTTTTATTGAAGCATCAACAACAACGAAACTTCTAGAGGGAATTAGGTGTTTCTAATTTTCTCCTTATGGGAGTGCAAGAGTCCAGCAGCTGCTGCAACTGGCAGTAAAGTCACCATTTCAGAGAACTTATTGGGCAGTAACTGCTAAAAAGTCCAGGTTGCCACTAAATCACAGTTCTTCCCTTGGTTCCCACACTATTGTAACGCCCTGAGCTACTCACAGCTGCCACACATCTCCCCAGAGGTGGCTGCATTTCAGTGGTATGCAAAAGAACACCCAGATTACATCAAGAGGCAGATTAATACACTCCCTCATTCTACATGACAAACAATAAACAAATGCAAACCATCATTTTATTCAATAGGTGACAGAATTTTTTCTTGGACAATAGAAGCTAAGGTCCCCAACATATTGCTAGGAAATACTGAATGACTACAAATATTTGGCTACCTCTCCTGCTTCACTGCACTGTGTGTGGCCACTTAGAAATATTTTGATGCAGTCTTGTAATGCTACAGAATTGTCGTGGTAACATTTTGTACTAACGTTATTTTTATTTCCATAAATACAAATAGTTATGTGATGTGCAATGCAATGCTGAATAAAGTTCAATATCGTTGAAAACCCCAAAATATCAAATAAGAATGCAGGGCAAAATTCTAAGAGGTTTACTTTATTGGGAAAGGGTATTATACACAGTAGAAATATGGTATCTTCAAAGGTACATAAGCAATAATATGAGAAGTGACCTTTATAACCATCAGGGAAGGATTCCTCTGATGTATACGTACATTCTCAAAGCACAAAAATAGTCAATATGTAAAAATGTAGACTAATAAATATTTTTTAAAAAGTCAATAGACATGTTGTTGTAATAAAATCATTTTGTCATAATTATTTATGAAATTCCTTTTCTGTGCCTGGAAAAGAATGCAGTAGCCAGCACTTGACTTACCATCAAACACAATTTTCCCAAAACATAATGATACATCAATGTTTTGTGATAAATCAGAGACTCAGTGACACAAAAGGGAAAGAGTTCCTAAAGGCACAGGTAAGATGCCAAAGGTACCTGAAGAGAAAAGAAAAACCAAATTTTTGTATATCTCACTAGAATTATAAAAAGTACACTTAAATATGTCCATTATTACAAAGTGCTAATATACTTAATACATCCCATAAAATACATCCCATAACTGCTCTAAAAATGAGCAAGAACTTACCTATATGAGTAAGTATTTCATAGACCCACACACAGACTTCAAAAATAATATCACAGTAACTCCAGTAACATCCCTCCTGGTTTTTTTATAAAGGTTTTATAAACTCCATATTAGATTATTAGAGCTACAGTCTGCAGGGAAATTTTTCAAAAAGGAATGGTATTTATCCTCACAATTTACTTCTTCCAGAAACTTAACCCCCCTTAACATTAGCAACATATCCACTATTATTTGAAAAAAGCCCACTTGAATAGTTTCTCTTACAACAGAGATTCAGGCTCTTAATTACTGCCACAAGCTCAGTAAGAGTGATTTACTTGAGCTGTTGCCATCGAGAACATATTTTTTAATAGTGCTGCATGTTGAAATTTTTTATATAATCTAAGTTTGTCACTTCTGGAATCTATTTTTTTTGCATCTGTACATTTGAAGTGAATATCTTAAGGACCTGCCTCCCCTTGAACTTCACTTAGTGACTTGAGCTGTAATGAAGCAACTTTCCTTTCTCTGTTTTTACATTTTTGGTAGCCAACAAATAAGAGTAGTTTAATGTTGATCGCACACAGTCAAGGTCATGTATTCACCAAAATGCTCGGGTTTTTTCCAGACTGTCCTCCTTCCTTTGCAACATGGGACAAAGAAGAGGTGTCTGCAAAGTTAATCTGAGTTGACAAGCTTCCTTCATATTTTATATGTGCCTTAAACTCATACAGGCACAAAGCAGCTGCTTTCTGCTTACAGAGCTAATGCACGAACGCTTCCCCCTTGGTCACTGAGCAAGTGTTACATGACTGTCCCTGACAGACAGTGGAACAGCAGCAAAACCCCACAATTTGTAGATAAGCTTTCTCCAAGGTCAGATGTGTAAGAAAGAGGTGTAGAGAGTTTTGAAATGCTGGGCAGAGAAGACTCTGTGCAATCAAAATCACATACAACACATAACCCTTCAGTCACATATTTAGCAATTATAATATACAGTGGTCATTCCAGACCACGATTCCAACCACGAAAAACATGTTCATTTTTTCCTAGATGATTAGGGTAGGTCCTGAATGTGCCTTTAGAGGCTGTAGCCAGGGCTGGCTGCTCTCATGGATATAACAAAACCACTGATAAGATTGGAACAATGAAGGGGAGATATGAATCATAAGGAGGATAATTGGTGCATTTGAAATGGCAGAAATATTATTAGCCAAAAAAGTTTAGATTTTTAAAACAAATGACCAATCACTTGCAAGACTCTGGTTAATCCTGGCACTTAAATAGAGTTTTATGTTGCCTGTGTCATCAGTAATTCAATATGCTCACATAGCCATGACGCTTTCATGGCTTTTTCTGTGTTTGACTGTCCCAGTCTGTGTTAACCACACACTGGAAAATGTAGAAGAAAATATGGCATTGCACCATTATTTCTTTTTCATATCACCAGACCACATTAAGACAGCTCAAATCAATTCCCAATTCCAGATGTTGCAGTTATAAATAATTTGAAAGGAGAGCAGGTGGAAGGAGTAAAAGCACGTACAAAATAAATATATGAGAATTCTATTTGGAAAGTCTTAACAATTTTCTAAGAGAAAAAGCATTTGAATTTGAAAGGTTTGACAAGGTCTAGTTGTGCGCAATTTCATTTCTCATTATTAATTTTTCAGAATCACTCCTTTGTGCAGGTACGTGGCTCGTGCATATATTCTTACCTTAGGCAAACACTTCTACAAATACATACACAAAATTAAATCTTTAAGAAAAAATATATTAGGAGCTTCTTTAATCATAACAGTCCTTGTGTCTTGGATGTATCTCCTTTTGTGATTGAACTTCGTGATCTGACACTCTTCATCCTGGTGGTTTTCTCTGCCCTTTTGACAGCTCCAGCTTGCTGCTTACAACAGATTTGCTTATTTAAATTATCTGAGTCAGAGTGACCAGGCCAGCAAAATCTGTTTGAAACAACTTTAACTAGCTGAACTCTTTTGCAGCTGAATTAGATTAGGGTGCATTCAGAGGAACAGATTGGCTGACCCTGCAAGGGTTGTAGTTTCTTGCAGAGGTGTACATGAGCAGCAGGGAGCAGAACGTAAGGTGTTCTTCTGGCCTGGAGCCTGGACAGCGCTCTCAGCCTAAGCCAAAATTTACCTGTACTTAAGCCATCTTCAATAGTGGATTATCAGTAGGCAGAGACCCTGAATCTGAACCAAAAAATTTTCAGGTTAAAAAATTTTTTCACATATTGAAATCCCCTACAGTTCTCTGCACAGTCTAATCTATGCTTTCTGTCTTGAATTACTGCCAAACATGCACATTTTGTGTTGTTTTTCACGTGCAGATTTCTCATCACACTCCATCTCCCCAGAACCCTTTTCAGACATAAATATGGAGCCCTTTGGGTTCTTCAAAGGTGAAAGCCATTGCTATTGCAGTGATGGCCAGAGACCCAGGATATTCCTTCTCCCCCTCTCTTAGAGGAGATGATGTCCATGTCTTGTTGCTCCCTGATGTGAGGGGAAGTAACTGACCTAAGACCAAGCCCATGGTCTGGCAAAACCTGAGCCCAGGGGCCAGCACAACCTCCCCAAAGGTACCTATAGGAAATTCTTCTTGGCTTGGGGGTAGAAAGCAAGGAACGTCTTAAAATTTTAGGTTATGTTCACTTTCTATAGACGTTGGTACAGCATTTACTACTACAGCTACCAGGATTCATATAGACATTCAAAGTCTCTTCCCACTGCTACGGTGATGGTGAGGATGGCTGAGGCTGAGAGCCGTACACTCATAAGATGCCAGAGCAGAAACAGTGCTCTAGACCACTGCAAGAGAGCTATAGCCTGCTACAAGTTTCATGGATGGTTCAGAGTAAAGTATGGTGACTCTCTGAATATCTCACTGGCAGCGGGGAAAGTAATTTCTGCAGTTTCAGAAGCATGATCAACAAATTGTGGCTGGTATAAAAAGGTCACTGGTGGTAAGCTGCTGGGAAGACGTGATGATGTGCAGCAGAGGGAGCAGCTGCCACACAGATACCTGCACATGCATTTGACACATTCAACCCACACCCCACTGGCAGTACTTTAAGAATGACTCCCTTCTTCCCATCAAACACAGATCATCAAGTTTTCAATCTCCGTAGATAAATTAATCACTTTCAGTCTGAACATGTGAGCTCATAAAAATAAGTTCCTCATACTGGACAGAGGATCAGGGCCTTTTGCAGTGTTTTGCTTCTTCTTAGGTAACCTGCATCCACATTCACAAATCACAGATGTGCTCTTGAATTCAGCGCTGGGTTTAGGGCAGTAAAGGATACACTTTTACAAAAGAAGCAGGGGCATTTATTCTGAGAGGTCTCTGGGCATACCTTGATGGTCTTTTAGACAACCAGCTCTAAGAAGAACAAGAGGTCGGAAAGTGTTTTGTAGCCCAGAAAACTTATCATGATTATGGATTGACTAGTCCGTTCATTTGTCTTCATATTTGGTGGCATTTTCTCAGTCTGCCTTTCTGAGGCTACACAAGTAACCACAATAACACGCTACACTGGGGAGGGAGACATTACTTTAGGTATGAGTCAGGTTCTCTTTGTACAGGAAACTATAAATACCATTTCTTTCTATGAAATGTATTTTGCAACAGAAAGAGAGGTGTAGTTAAAAAAAAAAGACCAACTGCATGTAGTATGGGCCATTTCACTAGTTCTGAGGTTTTGGAAAAGTGGAAGCTTGACTCACTAGAGTGTTCTTGAATCATATTCTCCTGTAAGTCAAATAATGGTGCTAGTGTCTTTGATGAGAAGGATTCAGTTGTTTGAAATATGTCAAA
This sequence comes from Pachyramphus minor, assembly GCA_013397135.1. Classification (NCBI taxonomy): domain Eukaryota; kingdom Metazoa; phylum Chordata; class Aves; order Passeriformes; family Tyrannidae; genus Pachyramphus; species Pachyramphus minor. The sequence continues at coordinate 509,141 of VYXB01006922.1, read as the reverse complement.
GCAAAATGACCCTGAGCCTTAGAGTGAAAGCCAAGCTCACATATGGAATTTCTTCAGGCTTACTGCTGGTTGCATTTGGTTTCTTGATAATAAGGGTTGAAGCCAACTGGAAGCAAGTAAATGAATATAAATTTTTCCTTAATCTGCAAATTATTTCAGTTTGTGCCTACCCAATAAATAAATAAATAATTAAATAAATTTCAAATTGATACAGTGTGTTCTGTCACCCAAGAAGAATTCTCTCTCTTGCCCAAACTGATGAAATAAATCTCTAAATGGTTAAAGGAAAACTGTCTGCTCATAGAGAGCGGTTGAGGGACGTGATTGACCTGCTCTACTTTGTGCTGGTGCAGCATCACCTTGAATATTGCGTGCAGTTTTGGG
>VYXB01006922.1:477031-508721 GCA_013397135.1 Pachyramphus minor | reverse complement strand
GAAGTTGTTTAAGGGGGAGGTTTAGGTTGGATATCAGAAAAAGTTTCTTCACCCAGAGGGTGGTTGGGCACTGAACAGGCTCCCCAGGGAAGTGGCCATAGCATCAAGCCTGACAGAGTTAAGGAAGCATTTGGATGACACACTCAGGCACATGGTGTGACTCTTGGAGATGATCCTGTGCAGGGCCAGGGGTTGGATTCAATGATCCTTGTGAGTCCCTTCCAACTAGGTATATTCTGTGATTTTGTGAAATTATTTCTAAATGTCTAAAGATTAGTGACTAATTTATATATTTTCTTCAGATTACTTCAGCAGAAACATTACTATCCAGCTCATTGTCTTATTGTCTTTCTCACTCATATGGAATTGTTAGTCTCCATGTTACTTCTTAAAAGTAAGATTTTTCAGGATACTTGCATTTAACAAGATTAATTAATCTTTAAATTTTAAGAACCGATTCCCTATATAGAGGAGCTGAAAAACTCTTTAATTTCCACGGTACTAGAAACTCTTTAAAACATCCCTGCATGGTTACAGTGAAAAGTTTTAAAATGCCAATCAAGTTTCTTCTTCAGTCTTACAAAACAGAAGACAAAATACATAATTATTTAGTATTACAAGTCATCATTTATTAATATAATCTTTTGTTTTTAAGCCTGTATCAGAATCCTTGATTAAAAACTTCTGAGTGCTTAGAGTTAATAATCTTATTTCTGCAATGAATCCCTTCAGAATTTAACATTCTAGCAAGAAAGGTGACATGGGAAAGAAGAGGGTTATGCTGGCCCTGACTCAAATAATTTTCAGGGACACCCAGGCAGGATAACAATAAAGGGGGTTTCAATGCAACCAGGAAGTGACAAGCAGCAACAAAAACCGAATCCAAGTTTTCTGTGGGAATTTCCCACTGCTTTCTCAGACACAATTCCCTCAATTTTTCAATTAAAAGTCTGGCATTGCACTGATAGTGCATTGAGATTCATTGCAGCTAGCTCATCTCTTTCACCTCATTCCTCTGTGTTAGGAGACTTCAGTCAAGTTCTAGATCATTTGAAAGCTGTCAGATATCTGCAAACTCGGCAGAGTGAGCAGCCCAAAAAATGGGACAAAGGATTTATCCACAACCTTCTGCTCTTTCTGGCAGTATCAGCTGTTATAATCAAAATCTTTTCCTACTGAAACATTGAATCACCTTTTTGAATAAGTTATACTGCCACTCATTCATCAATACTTTCTAAGATTTAACTATATCAATACTTTCTGTTTTCTAGCCACCATAAACTGCAAGAAGTCATTCAGATTCCACTTGCACTGTTTTTTTAGTTCATTGGTAATGCATCAATTGAGCAAGGTCTGTGTGAACTTGGAGTGATCTCAACTGAACCTGTTATAACAGAGGATAAGGCATCTGTTCTTTATAAGTGAAACATTAATTCTGATCTTGATTGAAGTGAGCTCATGATGGTTGAACTGCACAAAAAACTGCAGAATTTGTGCTAGTTTTATGATTTTATGCCTGTTGCATTAGACAGATGCTGCCTCTTCCAATCTGATGCAGACAGAACATTTTGGTTAGCTCTGAACAAGCAGAATGAGTTTATAGCATCTTAGAGCTTTCTTATATATCTACAACATTCTTGACTTGGCAGTTGTGGAACCTGGTTTTACCACAGAAAGCCAAGAAAGCAAATCTTCAACCAACAACAACCCTTTACAGATGCTTTGACCATAGTTTTGCTCACAATCCTCAAAGATATTTGACACTTCAAAGTTATTTTAAATAACAGTATTCTTTTCAAATCATGATTTCATGAAATCATAACTGGCATTGCAATAGCTCAAAGAACTATTACAGACTCACTGCCAGCAAACTGTGTCTATACTTCAAAAGGACAATCAATGTGGAAGACAAAAGACAAAAAAAGAATAGGAGAAAAAAGTATCACTATATTACTCACAAAAGAAAGAAAGTTGCTAATGTCTTTTTTTTGGAGTGGTAGCAGAGTAACGAACATAAATAAGTTCTCCTTGCAGTTCTTTCTAACCCTGAAGCATTTGACAACTTCAAGTACATTTGGAGACAAGAGGTCATAAAAATAGATAATTCACTTGAGATTTTCCTTCTTCACCAAAGTTTATAAAAATAGGTTAACAATTATTTTCCAGAGTGATTTCTTCACTCAATCTTACATCTTGTCCTCCTGTTTCCTTATTTACTCTTAAAGTTTGTTCTTAATATTAATTAAAAAACATACCACATTTCTTCTGTGTCCCTTGTGGCAAATGGAGATACTTTGATTTATATGGTTTGGTCTGTTATGAGAACAGCCCTTGTTCTGTCCCATCCTGCTCTGTCCAGTCCTCTCTCACACACTGGGCCAGGCACTATCTGGCAGGTTGTTGACTGCCCAGGTCAACACTACCAGAAAAGGAATCATCTTCTAATCAGCAATCAGTGGCCATGCCAGTGCCCTGGGTCAGTTTAGTGCAGAAGCAGAAGACTGCCAGCTCTGATGATGCCCCAGAAATTTACGTTTTTTATTTACTCAGATCTGATTCTCATGCAAGTTAAAGGAGAACCACAGCCAAGTATCTCAGAAATGTTTATAACTCTCATAAAGACAATTAATAGCACACATCTGAGCAAGAACAGACAGAGCATGGGTTATAATACAAGCTAATAAAAATTACCCCATATATCACACGAAAACAAAGAGAGAATAAAGCCCCAAATCATGCCATGTGAAAAAAATCACATCAAGAATAGAACAAAAGTATTGATGGCAACAAAATGAGAAAAATAAGAAGTAAGTTAAGCCATAGCCCAAAGGTTTTAATTTCATGCTTTGAAAGTCTCTTGTCTCTCCCTTTCCACTTGTTATTTCAGGTTCCAATGTCCAATCATAAATTAACACTGCCCTTGTCACTCCTTAGCTACGTTGGATGAATTAAACATAAAAAGGAATGCCCATTCCCTGCAAAAGCTGAGGTCTAATTTAGAGTTCACAAACAAAAAATGTTGTAAATTAGGCTAATGAAGAAAAGGCAGCTGAGAATGTCTTTTGCTAATCACAGAAAAAAGTTTAAAACAAACAGACAAACAAACAAAACCAAAACAAAACCAACCAAAACACAAACAAACAAACAAACCACAAAACCCACAACCAAACAAACCGGAAGAGAATTCAAAGGATATGTTCCATTTTATTCACTATAAAAACACCACCAGAACTGTCATTTCAAAATCAGAGCTGTGATCTGCTTTAGGCACTGTCCTGACCATAAGACTAGCCATCATCCATCATTTCCAAATGACACAAAAAGACATTCCCATGAGCAGGTAGGAATCAGGGGCTCTGGATGAATGAAGCCAGCCAACAGTCTGTGTTTACCTCCACCTTCTCCCATCACTGTTTCTGGCACCTGGTATTTTCCAGACACCATCCAGGATCCCATCATTGGAACATGATCTGTGTGAATGTTGCTTCTTCACTTCCATGAATTACGTGAAGCTTGTATGTTCATGTCACTTCTAAATCTGTCATGAAAACAGTGAGTGAACAGGGAATAATATGAATCCATGTGTTGGTTAATTTATAGAGAGCACAGTGTTCACATCTGTACTCTCTGGATCATCTAATCTGAAAAAATATATCTGCAGAAATGGAAATTTTTTTCTTCCCTCCAGGATGCCATTGGAATCAGAATATTAGTAGTGTAGGAGAGTTTTGAGTGAGATCCTCTCACCAGTGAGAAGTAATTATACACTCATACAGTGCAAGGGTCAGAAACCAGTCAGTCAGAAGTGTGATTTGTTCAATAAAATCATAGATGCTAGCCTGATAATCCAAATATATCACACTTCAAGCATTCTTTTCATAACCTAGGAACATTCACTTTTTGCTAAATGAAATAACAAACCAAATAAAAATGGTGCTCTGTCTTTTGGTAAACCCAATATCAGTAACAACAGGATCTTCTTTCTTTTGTTTGCTGACTTAACTGTCCAGTAACCAGCAGTGGAAGAAGAAAACAGGTGTTGAAATATAATGAAATTACCTACTGATATTATACTGCTATCATTAAAGACAGAGCAAAAGAGCTCCAAAAGATGAAACATTTGAAGGTCCTGGGTTCAAAGAATCTCAGAAGCTTGATAAATGCAAAGTCTGATCCCAAATACAGTATATGTGCATGACATAATTTTTCTTAATTTTTAATTGTAATTTTCATGAAAATTATCAGTAAAAACTGCAGAAAATCTAAAAATTGGATCAAGAGAATAAATAGTTTTTCAGATTTGTGTTGGTTTTGATTTTTGTCATCAGCTAAAATAACAGCTACAGTGACAGTCATCAGGTTGTCAATAAAGCTGGTATTTGGAGAAATGGATCATTCCTTGTCTGTACTGCTTTGCTTCAGTACAGTAGGAATATTTTTTCTGATTCCAGAATCATTTCAGACAAGGAACTATGATTACCCAAAAAAATGTTTGACTTGAAAGTAGAGCACAGAGCATTTAATGAAGATTTCCTGGTTTTATCTGACAGATAATCAGGCCAGTTAGGCAGACAGAGTTGAAGGCTCTCCAGTCTATGATACAGAGTTAAACATACACAGGTAATTTCCCTAAAATGTTATTTTCACTTAATATTTTTCTTCTACAAAGGTTTGACATACTTCAACCAGTTTGTTTTACATCAAGGCTGTGAACAGTTAATTATAAGATCAGTTTTACAGATGGGAAACAGATATCCACAGTCTAAGGGATCTGCCAGAAGTCACAGAATGCTTGACCCACATCCTCATGAAGCTGGTAGTAGTCTTCACATTCATTTTATAGTTATGCTTAAGCCCATGGGAGCCGTGACTAGAGCTCAGTTAATTGCAGGTTCCTAGAACGAGTGTGTAACTTTTGCCATTACAGGAAACTCAGGTCATTTGTTACGCCACTGGAGCATCCAACTGATCCTGTCATTAATCACTGTGACATCACAGGACAGCTACCATATGGTGTAAAGTAATCTCCCCCCTTGCTACAGAAATTAGATATCTTTAAAGACAAAATCATCTTTATACCACTTGGAAAGTACATTAGACTTTCGCTTTGCTTCAGAAATTTGTCTTAAAAAAGCTGGTTAAGATGACTTGCGATGGAAAAGCAACACCTTCAAACACTTTCTTCAAGAGAAACGAGGGTCAGCCAATGCACCTTTTGCAATATGCAAGTCTTCACCCTAACCATATCAAACAAACTAAAAATCGATCCCTTCTAGTAGACTGGGAAGATAACAGGTCAGAGACAATCATTCTCGCATTCTCACACACACTTAGTCTACTGTTCACTTCTTTCCATCTGATGAAAAGGCTTGTTAAAAGTTCTTTGATTGCGGTTATGATGATTCTTCAAGTGTGTGACATTTGCAATGAACAGGAAGATATTCCACCATATATTACTCCACTAGAGTTTTACTCCCAGTGCAAGTAGATTACTTACACAGTTTTAGTTTTCATGTTATATTTCAGTTATCTGAATCAGTCCCTGGATGACAGCACACTTTGGTTTCATTGCTCTTCAAGGAGCAAAGTCATTAGCAGCTTTCAAGACTTGACTAGTCTGCCCTCACTGTAAAATATCTTTTCCCTTTGCACAAGAAAGTTGTGTCAAGTCTACATACTGCAACACCCTACTTTGGTGATAAGTTTTTGCTGCAGAATCTGGGACAGCAAATACATCTGTGTAGTATATTCAAAATACCCAGCTTATTCAAGGAGGAGGTGCCAACATCAACCGGAGTAAAATGTTAAGCATACCCTAGTACTTTATAGACTTAAATTTATTAGAGAGGAGGTTAAGTGCCAGAGGCTTGTGTACATTTCTCATTAGTTCCTATATACTTTTTCTTCAATATACTGCTAATAACTCAGCTACCTGTAGGCTTTAGGTACCCCTTCAAGCATTGTACTGTGTGCAGTTTAGGATTTTGGCATCCATGTTTCTCTGAATTCAGCCTTTAGTCTCCATGTAAAAGAGTTTGAATGTGGGATTAGAGGGAAACACACCTGTTGTCAGCAGTCTCCCTGCTCCTAGAGAAATATTATCAGTTTTCAGAAACCAAGTATTACAAGCTTCCTTTGTGTGCACATGTATCGGGGAATGTGGATGTTTTCTGTTCTGGTCTGTGTTTGGCCTGGCCACCTGTGAAAGTTTGTTCTGTTTCCTGCCAAGTAGTGGGAAAACAAGGCCTAAACAAAAACTTCGTCCTTGAAGACAGAGCTTTGTGTAAACTGAAGCTAATTGCTATCTTCCTATTGGCTGATGGTCCTCCAAGGGCACTTGAAGGAGAAAGTGAAGAGGAGGGAGACGAAGTGAGCCCCCAGACTCATTTAGGGAAGACCCCTCCAGATGTATCACGCAGGCGTGGGGGAATTCCAATGTACACACGTGTGTGCAGAAGGGACATCACTGACATAACGGAGGAGGGACAGAAGCCTCTGGCTGGGCCGGTGCTGGCCACACCTGCCCAGGTAGATGTAACCAGCTAAATTATATAAAAGGCAGACAGCACCTGTGGGAGTGCTCCTGGCAAGCTTCACATGGAGGACAACATTGCCTCAGAGGGGACGCCCGTTACCTTGTGGGTCTGTCAACACCCCAAGACTGCAGTTTCTGCCATGGGGAAATTCTGGTCATTCTGGGGTCGGTAAGACAACCTCGTAAGTAGCCCCTGCATGAGTGGGAGGTTTTACTGAGGGCTTATTTCCTTTCCTCTTTCATGTCTTTCAGTTTCTCTGTTTGTTGGCCACCAGCTAGTAATAAATATTGGGTTTTTCTCAGTTTTCAGCAGTGTTTTGTTTTCCATTTCAGCATCCCACTGAACCCTCCCTGGAACAGCACACATTCTGGCTTCTAACTTAAACAGAGAGTGGGAAAGGAAGGGTTTAATCACTGCTTATTTTATTAATGGGAAACTGAGGTACAGAGAGATTAAATTCAATTAAATCATAAGATCATTCAAACCAAGGAAGAAATTGAATTAAGACCTAAATCAAGTGTCTTAACCATGGGATCGTTCTTCTTTTTTCCTCAATCTTCTTTGAAAGTCTTGATGACTGTAGTAGGTTCATTTCTTTCTTCTTCATCTTCCAGGAGATTTGAAGCATAACAGGAATTCCTAGAGCTCTATTCGATCAGACTAAATTTGGCCTAATTTTGTGCACAAATATTTCAATAACTCATTCTTATTTCTCCACCACATTAAGTCAAACACATGAAATCTTAGAGTGAGTACTTAATTTTGAAAGAGAAAGTTCGTAGGAGAAATTATAATGCAAACCATGTGATGTCCCTTCTCTGTTTACAATCTTGCTGAACACTCTATATCCCAAGAAAAAGAGGTTTCCTCACGTATAACCAAGTCCAGATTCTTATTTCACTTCATTTGGTTCAAACATATTGTTAACATTTTGCATTATTTCACATACATTTTGCATGCACACATATGGCTCCAAGTTAAAAAAGATTTCTCCCAATTGGTGGCTGTAAATGCATTTGGCTTAAGGTGAGTATTCATTAAGTAATAGCCCTTATAGATCTGTATCAGCAGGAATGAAACTCAGCTGAATAATGGTAACCTGTTTAGGTGTTTAGATATTACTTACTGATGACCATTGAATCAGTGTTTTAAGGTGATAGAAATGCAGCCAACTGTGTCAGACAAATAACTTTCCATCAAAGTATAACTGCTCTAATACTTTGATGGCAGCAGATAAAATATCTTNCCATCAAAGTATTAGAGCAGTTATGTTAAACAACCACCTGTTAAAGCAGATAAAATATCTCTGTTTTTTTGTGCTCTTGTAGTTAGTTTAAGAAACAGATAGGAACTCTTGTTGCAGGGATGTGTTGCTCTATAGTTGAGAATTTCTAAAAGCATCTCTCTTTCCTCTGATCTACGAAATAAACTTTAAAATTATGTCTTACAGAAGCAATTATGATGTTGATTTACCATCTACAAAAATATGTAATTCGGAGGAAAACCTATTGATTGGAGCAATGGGACATATTTTTGACTATTTATTATTATTTGACTATTTACCTCCCCAGCACCTCTTTGGTGTGTCCAAGGGGTAACAGAGAGTATGTTCAAAGAAAACAGGAGAGTTGTTATGACAGGGATCAGATGTGGCCCCACAGAGCAGCACTGTGACCTGAAAAACTTTCTGACATGCACTAAGTCTTCAGAAAGCTGAGACGCTTTTGAGGACATTTGTCAAAAGCAAGTTTTCACAGAAGCACAGAATAGGTCAAGCTGGAAGGGACCACAGTGGGTCATCTGGTCCAACCTCCCTGCTCACTTAGAGTCATCCTAGAGCACATGACACGGGATTGTGTCCAGATGGTTCTTGAATATCTCCGGTTAGGGAAACTCCATTCTATTCATTGCCTCTTTTCCTATTACTTGGCACCACCCTTTAGATATTTATATAGAATAATGAGATCCCTTCTCAGTCATCTCTTCTCGAGGCTGAGCAGGCCCAGCTCTCACAGCCTTTCCTTGTAAGAGAGATGCTCCAGTCTCTTAATCGTCTTTGTTGCCCTCGTCTTGACCCGTTCCAGGAGCTCCATGTCTCTCTTGTACCAAGGAGCCGAGAACTGGACACAACACTCCAGATGTGGCCTTACCAGGGCTGAGTAGAGAGACAGAATCACCTCTCTTGACGTGCTGGCAATACTCTTCCTAATGCATCCCAGGATACCACTGGCCTTCTTCTCGTCCTGAGCAGTGTTTTGTCTGAGTATATTGAGAAAATCTATATTGATCAGTCATGTCCAGTGGGAAGATAAAGATCTCCCAGCTGTCAGGAACTTTGGTTCAGGGATAAGTGACTAAAATGCTTTGGAGGAAGGGCAATCTTATTGTAATGCATTTGTAATAAGCTTAAATGGTCAAAAGCACTCACAGTAAGATGGTTTCTCAAATTTAAAAACACTTCCTTTCACTTGTGTAGCCTACATAGAAGTAAACATATAAAGGTCTAAAAGTGTAACAGCCCTTAGACAAATAAAATAATATTTTATTAATAAATACTGATTTTGATAAATCAAATATTAACTTTGGATCAAAATTTTGACGTGTTTCATTCTGTCATTTTTCTGTGCATTTTCTTTTTTTAAATTATATGCTCACATCAGTCGTGCAGGCTTACTTGAATTACAAATTTTCTCATGTTTATCAACTGTTTCTGTTTTCCTGGTTGAAAAGTGTGTAAGCAGGCAATTAATTATGTCTCTTTTTTTTTTTTTTTTTAAACATTCTACAATACTTGTAAGCTTAGGTTATATCAGTGAGTAAAATTCTGTGTTACTCCAGCTGAGATAACATTCTTTGGGTTCAGTGTTGATGTAACATCTGGAAAATGAATTCAGTCTACATTAATAATAACTTGTAGTCTAGGTCTTCAAGTCCTAAACATGTTACTCACGGAAAAGAAATTCTTGCTACTTATGCTTTTTTAAGATCTTTCCATGCTACAACAATCAATGATTTCATCTTCCTCTTTTTCATGGAATTAAATCTCCATATCCACTGAAACTGATGAATTGCATAATCCAGAAACAGCATTAGAATACAGTGCTAAAAACAGGAATGTATGAAGAGCCAGGCTGGGTCAGAAGTCTTGCTATCCTGCCTCTAACAGTAATCACCAGCAGAACTGTGATGAGAGTATGAAAATTAACTTCTAGTAGAAAAGAAGTTGAGCCTACAGATATTCATCGTCAGTCATTCTCTAGACTGTTTGAAATTGCAGTTTATTCAAGAAACTGTATCAGGTCAAAACACACTATTTATGTGGAAATATAGGGGTTAGTGATTAATAGATGGATTTGTATAGGAAGGTGAATAAGGGGAATTTTAGGAGTACTAATTTACTAATGATAAGTAAATTATCTTTAATGTCTGAAAATCCTCCCCCAACCCATATGCTACAAGTCACCAAACAAGCCTTGATTTTCAGCAGTGATGAAATTTCTCATGTGACAACCAACACCTTTGGAAACCAGGCCAGCTTTTTCTGTCAAAGATATATGACATTTATGTAATCCAAAAAAGTAATATATATTAAAGAATGCTTACTGACACCCCTCAGAGTACAAACTAAAAGGAAGGTCTACATGCTGTGTGTGGGACATCAGTGAAAGTTAAGTAAGTCTAGGTCAAAAACTGAGAGCCTGGAAATCTCTGCTTAGCTGCTGAGTCTCATCTGAGGGTAGGTCCTATTTGGATTTCAGCTATGCTTAAATAGTAGCAAGGTACATGGGCTGCTTCTGTGCACATGCTGATACCTAAATTAATGCAGCTTAGGAGTTAGAGACGAAAGTGCCAAATTTCCTAAGCTATTAGTCACTGAAATTACATATAAAGCACAAGGGAGTCTGGATGTCAACACAGAATACGGATACTATAAAGATTCCTTCCTGAGAACTTTTATTACGTCTAATTTCTTAAAGGAAAAATAGAAGTAGTGAGTCATTTGCAATATTTTTTTCCAGATAAGCATGAAATGCATCCAACAAATAGTAGCATAGCCAGGTGCTACATCCTATGATATATCCGTCAAGTACACAGCCAGCTACTTGTGGGTGGAGGAAGTGTGTCCAAAAACTCCATGTGAGAGGTTGAAGAAATATAAAAAACTTTGCGATACTCTACTTCTCTATATTAAAAATAAGTGTGACACAGCATGATTCACCTTTTAGGTGTATGGCCAGATCATTTCCCCTAGTTTAACATCATTATCACAGCCAGCACCTGCCATGCTCATTTCCTTCTGATCTGAACTCCAAATATATAGATGGTTGTAAATTCAGTTAAAAGATTCTCTTTTTTTTTTTTTTTAATTGTTCTACAAGACTCCAAGGTATAAATTTGCATGTGGCATCCAGAAATATCCTGCTCCCTAGAAAACTAGATATGCATGCTTAATCCATGAGGTCTCCCTCCACAGCATTGCCTGATTTTGTCTAATAACTGTGAGAAACAGCAGAGGGATTCCTGTCAGGATTTCAGATATGTTAGTAAAAGGAAGGCTGGAACAAGTCAACTCTGCTGGAAAAAGAAAAAAAAAAGAAAAAAAAAAACCACACACACAAAAAAATCCTTTTCTGGGCTTGTAGTTCTTCAGTTTGAACTTTGTGACCCCTAGATAGCCCAGCTGATTCCTCCAAATGCCAAGTATAGTTGTCATTGTCCAAGTCTATTTCCAGAGAACACATCAGGCATTAAAACACAGAATGCATTTTTATTGAGTTACGCAGTATTGGATGAAAGCCCACATCTGTTCCTTGAGCTGACTAGACAAAAATGGGGCAGAGTGAAGGAAATAAAATCACCAATACAGATCTCTCACATGTAAAAAAGCCAGAAAACTTCTGACCTTTAACTAGAGCATTTCTGGTTTCTCCTGTCTGTGCCTCTGTCGGAACACAAGTGCAGAAGCAGCCCCACTGAGTGCTGGCTGTTTCTAAGAACTGAGAAAGTTCTTCTCAGAAGTGAAGGAGGTTGATGCAATTTGAAGGCCAGAGATCAAGACATTTTCAAGGAAAGTGTTTTGTAATCATCATAGCTCCCTATGCTTAGCTCAAATTCTACCGCACACGGAAAAAACTGAGATGAGCATTTCTCAGCCAGATCATTTTCCTGGGAGGACATCTTTGTCTGCTGATGATCACAGATGAGAACTCTGGCAGGCATCCTCATCTCTTTTTCCTGACAATGGGAGGCTCTTAAGGCCTCATCTACGTCCATCTCAAAATACTTCATCAAGGGAAAGATAATGTATCATTTCCCACCATCAGCTGGGAGAAACCAGAGCATGGGAAGCTATTTACTCAAGTCTGCTGTTGCTGTTCTTGATTTGTAATCCTCTTTAAACATTTCTGATTGTCTAACCACACACACATTAAGACCATCAGGTGTTTGGGAAGGTGATCATGTCTTCCTTGGTTCTGGCTGCTAAACAGGTTGTCTTTTGAAAAGTCAGTTTAATACCTGGATGTATCAGAGCTCAGGCTGCTGATAAGCTTACCTGAATGTGTACAAAAGATCATTTGGGATTACATTTTATGAGTAATACTGGAGGCAACAGCAGGAAAAAAAACTAACAAAACCATCAACAACATCACCACAAAAGAACAACCAAACAAGAAAACAAAAAAAACCCCAAATCAAAACAAAAAGCACAAACAAAAACACCTAGCTAGAGTAAATATTTTAACACAATTTTTATACACAAAACACTGCTGTTTGCCTGAAAACAACATTTTTTTCCTCCACAAAAGCGCATCACTGAAAATTTTAATGGAAAAGTAATTTTAAAAGCAGTAAAGGTCACTGTGATCTGTAAATATAAACTTTTCAATTTAAAAAAAAAGGCAAGATAAAAAAGTTACCACAATTTACACTTTCTGTTTGGCAAAACCAGGTAAGATTCATTACAAATAAATTAATTTCTTCTTAGAATAATATTTAGTTTTATGTTGAAAACACAAAATATTTAAAAGAAAGAGTAAAAAATACATCTTCTACATCTTTCAGAAGACTGAAAAGTGATACTGTAATCAAAATACATTTAAGAAACAACTCAGCAGAAAATGTCTTTGTGGTGCTATCACTGCATCCCAAAAGTTTTTAGTGTCTTGGTTTCCCTATGCAATGCTCACATTTTCCTCTGCTCTGCCAGAGCCATCATTCACTCACCTTCATGACACTGAAAAACTCTTCTCCGTAAGTGTGGGCTCAAGGTCTGGCCATCCTGGGCATGTGCAGTGAAAATGGATAGTATTTTTACTGATAAATCACAGAATAATTAAATTTTTCTGACAATTTAAAAGATGGCACTTAATATTTGGATTTTTCTAAGTAATGATGAAAAATTACATTAATTTTCTAAGCAGGAGAACTGAGGCAAAATTGTTTAGTGCTTAGTTTCTGTTTCTTTCTGTGGGAGATAGAGAATTAAATATCACAGAGGACTGGGCCTGAACATTTTATGCAAAGTCTCACAGGAAACCTGTGGTAAACCATCCCCGAACTCAGGTCTTATAAGTTCATATCTTCACTTGGACTCCGTGTTGCCAAGGCTCTCTGGAGGGGACTAAAAAGATGGTGACATCTCATCATGGATTCTAGACCAGTTGTAGTTCCCACATTCCTTTTGTTTAGATTTGTGATAGGCACTATATGCAACCAATCTCCTCTTCACAGATGAACAAGAGAAAAGTGATAGTAATATAAAGATTAAAAATAGTAATTATACATAAGGCATATTAAGACTGTTTAAAACCACAGCACGAATTCAGGGAATAGTGTAGAAGTGAAAAGCATTGAGCAATCTGTGTGAACCCTGTTATTGAAAGAGAATCAATAATCATTACAATGTAAAAAACCTAAAAAATTATATTTTTTAAAAAATTAGGAAAAAATTAAAAAGGGACAATAGTGGATTAATGATGTTTAGCCCCCAAATGTAACTCTGAGATCATTGCATATTTGTATGCCTGTTTCTGTGCAAGAGACCACCCTTGTGTTAGGACTGAGGCTGGGCCATAACTGGAGCCAGAGCTGCCAAAGCAGAACCCTGGAAAACAGCAAAGTCTCTGGGTAAGGAGAAGGAGTGAGTTTGGGCAGGGACAGCAAGTTATGAATTGCTGCATTTGCATTTTGATGTAACAAAAGGAGATTACCCAACTGAGCATAGAAGCTACTGATTTAGTAAAACCAGGAGACACCTTTGCTCGTGATTTACTCTGCTCATTGTAAAGACCAGCTTTGTGAAAGGGTCCGCCAAAAGCCTATTGAATCCAACAAGAGAGGATCCAGTTCATTTCATTGATCGTAATAAAACTGAATCTTTGTAAAACTCACATCTTCCAGTGCTACATATCAGGGACCCTCAGTGGAAAGCAAAAGGGAAAATACCTGTCACAGTCACAACACTGCTGACTAGAGATGGTGAGAAAATGAAACATCAGCATTATCTCTGCACTATCAGTTTCTGGAAATTTTCAGTGAAAATGAAAACAATAAAAAGATAACAGCATAGGGAAATCTAGAGAACAGTCAGTCTCCCACCTGCAGAAAGGGGCAATAGAGTGGCAGCAACGTGCAAGGCAGTTTCAAAGCTAATAAAACATTCCAGTATTTTCTCAGGAAAGCTCAGATTTTCAGCACAGTCAAAACTGAAATATGCTGACCGAGAGTGTCATTGTTTCTTAGAGACCCTGGAATACTTCCCCTAACAGATTAACTCTCCTGGTCAATGGCCTGTGCTCTAATGAACCATGGTCCTTTTGTTAATAAGTGGAAATGATGCAATGGAGACAATCATTGTAATGAAATATTTTATGAAGTCCATCATGGGACACATAACATGTCAATGAGAATATATGAAAGAACAAGAAGATGAAGAAATGTGAAGAACATCAGACAGGTAACCCAAAAGAGTTTTTTCAGTCTCTTATCTGACCGAAATATTTTGGTGTCTGTGGCCTCATTGCTTTTATAATTAAGGAAGTCCAACATGTCCAACAAAAATATATTGTAAGAAGAAAAGATCCTTTTTTTTTGCTAAAAAAAGACATTTCTTAATTTGAAAACTGTTTTAGTACTTTTATTAGTCTGAGAAAGTCAAGCTAGACTACTCTCAATATACTTTTTCTCTACATTTGGCAGGATAAAATCAGAACATTTTCTTCTTGCCCAGTTAGGGTTCCAATTGTCATTTCTGCACTTCAAGCTGCCAACTGTAGTTGTGTCTCCAGGTATTAACATGCTACATGAAATTTTCCTTGTCCCAGCTGAATACGAGGCAGTGATATACCCACTCCACTGTTGAGAAGGGTTAAGGAACTTGGTAGCAGAGGTAGAGAAGGAAGGACAATATCAGTGGCTTGGATCTAGTTATATGTGAGTATTCACGAAGGGAGATTAAAATCAGTGGACGGATTATTATCTCCGTGTTTGTATCTTGCTGAGAAAGCAGCCTTTTCCTCTGCCTTTACGTCACTTGCAGTGTCACAACTGTGAATGCAACCACATGAAGAGAATGAAAACTTCAGGCTTTGATGGTCTGCACTCCGTTTTCCCCAGCATCACATAGGAAAGTACGTGGGCAGTTCGGCCGAGTCAGGCGGGCACACGAGCAACACTCTGCCCTGAGGTATCGCCTGCTGCAGGGGATATTGGTGTTCTGTTGCTCTCACATCATTGCAAAATCAGACCCATGGTCCTGCTGAAAGGGCTGCACAGTCCCACCTTTCTCTCTGCATGTACCTTGAGACACTGTTTCTGAGGTGACTGTAAAAGAGTGCTGGTATTAGTAACCCATCATCTCTACTGGTCAATAATCTGCAAAAATAATCAATAATCAACAAAAAATATAATCTAGTTTTCTCCCATAAGATATGCAATGCAAAATGGTCTGAAGGATCATTTTATGTTAACATTCAAAGCCTTTCATATGTCTAGCTTAGAAGGATCTAATTAACACACATTTCCAATTAGCTCTCCAAATTAGTGACCTAAAGGAGGAGTGAAGTGGGATAGACATTACTGGGAATTGCTCTTCCAGAGTTTGGAGAAGTGCAGATGCTGAAGCTTTGACACACCAGTCATTCACTAAGTGCAGCAATGTACAGCATCCAGTTTCATGTCAGACACATGCACTGAGAACAGAGACACACAGCATTTCATGCAGACTATGGGCTCCAAAGGAAGCTGAATGGCTTGATTCAAATAAGATTAGTAGCCTAGGTCCCTAACTAAATTATTTATTAGTCAGGAAAGAAAACCAAGAGTCTCTTTGTACAGCCAGCCACAAACTAACAAAACTTCCTGTTAATCTTCTCACTATCTTCTGATAGTTACTTATCACCTTCCTAGATCTCAGAATGAACCAGACTGTGGAGCTTATAGGAAAGTGATTATTTCATGTGTGCTCATATACCAGTAAGCATTGTGGGACCATAATTTTTAACATAAATATAGGTGTAATATAATTCTCAGGATAGGATGTATGTACCCTTTGCAGCTTATTTGCCTGGGCTTAATTATGGTCATATTTTAAGCAACTTTTCCTTTTAGGCCAGACCTATTCCTCAAAATATCACACTGAAGATTTTCCTCTCTTTTTCTTTCTTAGACCTCTTTTTAATTTTCACTTTCAGTGTACAAGAAGTCATGGAAATGTCATGAGGAAATTCAGATACTCCAGCCATTGTCTCCAGACAACTAAAGACATGCAGTAGCCCTGCAATGTTCAGTTCTATTGGATTTTTACCTGTGGCTTCCATAAATCTTAAATTCAAACGAACTTTCAAGACACACCTAAATACCTAGATGTTTATCTGACCTGTATCTAACCTCCCAACCTTTTGTGGCTGACACCATCACTTAATATCATCTGTGGATGTATATGCACACCATAGATAGATGTGTACAAACTGCTAGAACATCATTTGCTTTTGCTTTTTTTCCCCCTTGAGCTCCTTTTACTCTTCATGGAGAAGTTTAATCCTCTGCATCATCTATTTCTGGGGCTGCCTGCCCTACATGGATGACAGGTTGAGGAGTATAATCTGTCTGGTTATATGCCAAGAAGAAAAAAAAAATCTAATTTTAGTAAACAAGTGTTGATGCAAAAGGTCACCAAAGTCTGTCATCCTTTACGTGGGAATTGGGAATGAAGCATTGAAAAGTGGGGACGTTGCCAAGAACATGACTCTAATAGCTTTACATACTGTCAGTGACATGTGGGAGGGGTGAAGGCAAGAGGACAGAATACTTGAAGGACAGGACAGATCTTGTGTTTGCTGATCTGGAGGAAAAGATAATACATATATATAATACATAGTGATTCTTTGCAAGAGAGGTAATAAAAAGCAAAAGTAAAAGATCAGTTCCAGTGATCTCAAGTAATAAATGCTGTTGGCCATAAGGTAATTGCAATGCTTTTTCTTTAAAAAATGTCTCTTTTTGTCTTTCAAAAGTGAAATTTCTTATAAAGATATAGCCTTCCGAAAAGTTCTCTATCCTAAAAATTTTCCACATTTGTTTGTTTGTCCTTCTGCCCCCGCATGCCTGGGCTAGCATGGCAGGCATTTGAACAACTCTTTCAGTATCTACAGTGAGAACTGCTTTGTTTGCTTAAGTGGCTGGCTATGGGAAAGAAGAATTTCAAATCCTGCAGCCTGAAATCAACACCAAACTTTTTTCTTTTTAAATGTTCCTTAAAAAAACCAAAACACACAAACAAAAAACAAACAAACAAAAAAAACCCAACACATTGATTTTTATAGCATTTTCCTTCTCAAAGACAAGCATTTTCCTTCTCAAAGACAGACTTTAATGAATTTGACCTCTCCCACTCCCAGTGGAGGCAAGCCAGACCTAGGTCAGTTGCTATGTCCTTTTCTTCAATGAGGGATCACCCTGCTTGATCCTTAAGATCATCCATACCAAACCCAGCTATCCTGGCAGAGTCTTTTCTAGTAAATTAATGTGCCCAGTACTGATCTAACAATGTAAGTGCACAGACAGTTATGTTCCTATGCCTGGGAAGATTTCCTGCCATTATTTCATTTATTAGTCAATTTAGAAAGTTTCTGGGTCCCTCCTTGATGGAAAGCACGTGCCACTGCCCAGCCCACAGACCCCCACATTCTCAAAGTGAGACACATTTCTCAATATTTCAGATGTACATCTGCTAATAATAGGTTTGATTGCTTTTAGTTACTTTTGGGGGATCTCTTAGAAATGATTCAGGGATTGCTGTCTGAAAACCGCCCTGTGATCCACCCCAGCCTGCAACCCTGCACTCTAGTGTGCCCCAATTATTTCTTTCCCAAATTCCTGCACAGACCAGTTGATGTCATCCTCTGAGCTATTGTGAAGGGTGAAACACAATTTATATGTAGTCTATCATGAGACTTAGACCATGGGAGATTTGCAGAGTTAAGCAAAATGTTTTAAATTTGTCCTAAACAGAAGGTGAGAAAACTAAAAGTAAGCAAGGATGAGGGAACAAGCAGGGAGAGGGGAAAATTCTAAGCACACTTCTGAAAAGAAATATCAGGTGAAATTTGTGTTAAATGATAGACCTGACAGCAACCGGGATCTATTGCCCTATGTCCACTGAAGTCAGAGATACCACTTGAGGATTTCATGTTAGACATTATTTGTTGACATTGCTATTGCATGACATTGTAATAATTGTTAGACATTATTTGATTCCTTCCCTTATCACAATCTTTAAATTGCTTGCCAGATTCTAGAAGGGGCCAATGCAAGTACAGCTTTAATAGAAAGCTCTTTTGTGGCTTCTCCTTTTCTCTCTTTTTGTGCACACGCACACATTTGCTATATATAAAACCAGCTTGGTTAAACTGATAGAGCCAAGGTCATAATTTCTCAGGGAAATGGCAGACTAATGGAAAAAAAAGGTTATAAATATTATAAAACATGAGTGCTGTGACATTTACCAAGGACAATAGTTTCATAATAAACTATCGGGCACTTTGAAGCCTTCAATTAGGCCCCCAAAAGACATCCTGCATCATCAAGGGGAGGGGGTGGGGGTGGGAGCAGGAGATTGAGGGGAAACCAAGCAAACTTTGAAATAGCCAGTGAAAAATACGCCTGTGTTTTCCAAAGTGGCCTGAGCTACTAATGTTCTCTGACCAGTTGAAGGATTAAAAGTTCAAAAGGGCAGGTCACGTCAGGGCACCAAGGTCATGCAGTGCTGTGACCTAGGAAATACTGACTGGTCAGAGAGTGAACCCCTTCCACAGCATGTTACCAATTAGTGTTTAATGACCAAATGTGGAATGCATTAGCACTTCTGAGAACTGAATATGTTTTCAAAGGGCCCAAGATGTTCTTTACAAACATTCCTGTGTGGTTTGATTCACACTGTGTTTGGGGAAATCTTCAAGCTTTGTCCAGACTACAAAGCAGATATGTTGCAAATTCCAGTGGATGCAAGAATGGAACAAACATGGTTTAAACTTCTAAAGAGACAAAAATTTCAGCTCAAGCACCCAGGAAGGGCCTCTAGGAGTTAAAAAGGAGATTCTCCTGTCATTATTCAGTCAATAATATGCTTAGTACTTAATTCAAGACTAAAGAATATGCAGATTCAATGGAGCTCTCTCAGTTTATACCAGCTGAGAATCTCATCCCTGCTCTGAAGACCTTGCTATTATAGAGGCCTGATGTTGCAAACTCTTCCTACCATACACATTGTTTTTATACCACATCACAGTTGTACATTGCACACATCAATAGATTTTAGGGAGCATATAGGAGAAGAAAGGAAGGCAAATTCACTAAACTCCTAAGCCCTGTTTGTGCCTTGCTAAAGTCCAAAGATAAAGGCAAAGAAATTGGGCCAGAGCCAGCATGCTTCATTTATCCTTAATCTTCCAATTCTTCCCCCAGTTCGGCCTGACCCTCAGTTGCTCTTCTCCCTTCCTTTGACCTTTTTCAACTCTATATGATTTTCTACTCACAACATTTTTTCAGGCCTTTATTTTTCTCCCTTCTCTTTCATTTTCAAAATTTTATCTTGCTTTCCTCTCCAATTCCTTCCGTCTTCTGAGAAATCTGTGTTCCTCCTTGCTTTCCCGATTATCATTCATAAGACTGACTCATCTCCAGGTCATATATCAGGCTAAATTTTGTACCCACTGCATTTTTAACTATTTTTTCAACTGGCACTCAGGAGGATTTGTATTTCTTGGGAGCTATGCTACAGAGAGAGATCAGAAAGTCCAGTCTTAAATAATGAAGGACAAAAGGTAAAGGATAAAGCCTCTTACCTCTTGGTTCATTCTTTTCCATTTTCTTTATGTTATCTGAAAGTGGTATAAGGTATTTCCCAACATCTCTATCTGCTCAAGGGATGATTCTCTTAGTGTATATGCTACAGAAAATAAATACAAGACTTCTTGCATTAGGGCATCCTCAAAATTCTCAGTAAGGGTCAGGCTGTTGGAGTGATGGACCCATGTAGGTAGTGTGCTGTAAGTATGCTTGGCTGGATTGTTCTTGGAAAGGCCATTTCATTTGCAACTGCCCCTGGGAGGTCCCAGGAAGAAGAAGCACAACAATCACTTCAAGTTACAATGGTATCTCTCTCGGTTCAGAAAAACACACTGAAATGTTCCACATCTGTGGAAACAGATGAACAGTGATGCTGTGCTCTGTCCTTCTCTGTTTAAACAGAAGGTACAACAGATTAGTCTAAAACACATATACACAACTTCCAGTTGTCAAAAGAAGTAGCAGGAAAAGAGTGAGAGATTAAAACTTTGGTGGGAAGACAGTGACATTCATAGAATCATAGAATTTTATAATGATGTTACAGTAGATGTGTGAAGGTACAGCTCTGTGTTTATGTAGGAGAGCACAAGCCATCCACAGGCTAGGCTTTGCATCCCTAGTCTAAGCCTTTCTGCCACAAGTCTATCACAGAATCCATACAGTTGATGATGTTTAAACAGCATATTTTTGGATAGAACCTATTCTGCAGGCACTATAATATTTTGTACATCTTTATGTTAGGATGCCAGAAAAAAACCCCAAATCTTTTCATGGTTTGCTATTTGAGGAGTTTGGGGAATCCTAAAACCCATCCTTTGGATTTATTTGAGGTCTTAGTTGATAGAACATAGTCCAACACACACCTTGGAGTTTTTCTGATTGTACAGAACAAGAACATTAAATTTTTTAAGAGTTTTTAGACTTATTTGTCTAACTGTGTAATAGGTACTAGGAGTTGAATGGGCCCTAGAACAATTTCAAAGTTAGCCAGCCTGAACAAAAATTTTTTTTCTTCTGATTTTATCACTCTTTTGATAGTTGCAACATAAATCATTCGTAGCTTCTCCACTCTTCATTGGAATTCTTCAACCACCATTCCTTTCCAACTAGGAAATTCGCAGCTATATGAGTAGTTGCCAGAAACAGCTCTGAGGCACAGTGACAGAGTGCTGCAATTTTTAATGAGCAGTTTAAAAACACATCTTTAAGTGTCTACCTCCACTTATATTTTGAAGATTGCATTCTGTTAAGACTACTGTTTGTAAACAAACAGAAAGTGTCAGATAGATCAAAAGCTTGGCCTGTATAAATACTCACTGTTAATACATTGAGTTCATTTCTTTTATCAGAAAAAAGCATCCTGCCAGCAGCCATATGAACTGTGCAGTATATTGTTTTCATAGATATCTATGTGTGTCTTATAACACATACAATACCTCTTGAAACAGAAGGTAGGCCCCACTCACTTTCAGAGATACACATCATAGACTCTTGAGGGTATAAAGTAGGTTTTGGAGTAAAATACTGCCTGTGGGTGATAACACCCTCTGTTCCTCCATTACAATTTTCAGCTCTCAGCATCTTTTTCATAGGAAAGGATGAAATGCCAAGGCTGGCTATTGAAAGATGGACCAGAACTCAGACACCCAAGATGTGCTTTGAAAAGTAGCTTTTCCTTTTTAAAAGCAGCAATTCCTTTCTGATTACATTAGACTGTTTCTAGTCTCTGGAGCACTGACATTATGTTGCATTCACAAGCTCACCCTCAGCCCATGAAAACTTCTATATATCCTGGCACGTTTCAAGTATCTGGATTCATAAGCACATCTCAGTGTTCGTTCCAAGAGGAGTTTATGTGGCTGAGCCAACCAGCACCTGTTCAGGGTGGGCTCTGCACTCAGTTGGAGGATGTGCATCAGTGCTACATTTCAATGGGAGAGTAGAAGAAGGATCACTGACTCAGCTGACTCGATCCTATGCAGCTGACCCTTTCACTCAGGGGCTGTTCAAAGTAGCAGCTGCTAAATGCCAGAGGGATGTTAATGACTGTGCACTCAGGCAGCAGCTTGTTAGGAAATGCACGAAATGTCTGCTCAGACTTTACTGCACTGTTCCCTGAGCTGCTGGAGATCAGCGTTTGTGAGACACTGCTCTTAATTTTCACTGGTTGTGGGGACTCACAAAGAAAACATTGGAGATTTCAATCATCATAGGATGGCACTGAAGAACCAAGCAAAGGTAGGTTAGTGATAGCTGTAAGTCCAGAGACAGTTTAATGGAACATTGAGATAGGATGGACCAAAAGCTCAAGAATTACTGTGGAATTTAGGAAGCAGCAATCTGATTCTTTGTAACACCATATTTTCTGTGCGACCCTGAGCAAACCTCATAAAGTTGATGTAAGATAATGGTCAGGGTAGATCTCAAGAGACATCCTTACTCAGTTTGGCTCTGCCTGCCCCTGCAATGACTGCTGTGAACTCCAAGCTACCTTGATGCAAGTTGTCTCTTTTATTAAAAGGAATAAAAATTTTTGGGATTCATCAGATCTTCCCCAAGATTATCTACATCAAGGGGCAACGTGACTGGAAGCAAGACACAAAAAAGGAGGCCAAGAACAGTATGTTGATTTTAAGCACATATTCATGAAAGCACCTATGGCATGAAAGCAAAATCTGCACAATTGCAGAAACGATAGGACAGGAATTTGTGACACAGTGATCTTACTAGTTTTTGGTCACAGGCTGGGCCCTCTCCAGTTCCCTGGTTAATGCTGAGAAGTGCACTGGATGGCAGTTTTACAATTTTACAGTACCTAACGATTTCAAGACATTAAGTGGCAGTGGCTGCAAAGAATTCCCCATCACCTACACAAGACTATACTTGTCAAGCCATCACTTAAAAAGAGAAGGCTGCTTTGTCCTTCAATCTGCTCCTCTCCAACCTGTGGCAAATCTGCTGCTTTCACAGGAATAAAATGCTGGTTATAAAGGATACTCTGATCTACTAGAGAAAGATATAATAAATTCATGGCTGAAAATCAAAGACAGGATACTTCAGAAAGGAAACAAAATGACAAGATGAATAACCACTGGGCAAGGATCAGAAGGAAAAAACTCCTCATGTCTTAAAATCAAGACAAAGGTCCAAAATGACTTTGTCTTTCTACAGTGATTATCTGAAAAGGCCAAATTTGGAGCCTGTCATGGTAGGTCTCTGCTGAGAGCAAATCAGATTTTTCCTTTGGGAGGTCACCCTTTGGAGGAAGTTCAATCTTTTCCATTGAGTATGGAGGAAACCTAAAGGGACTGTGCTACTAATTTAGACACCAGTCAGGACTGAATTTGGCTAATTTCCTCTATGAATGCTTGCACTTAAAAATTGCTGGGATATTTACAAGAATGAATGGTTGAAAAAATGAGAGCCAATGACAGAAAGGAGGGCAGTCTGGGTGCTTACATAATTTTTGTTTCAACTTCAAATTATGTAAATTAGGAATCTTTTACATATTAGTATAACTCTGTGTGGTTCAGGTTTCTCCATGCAAGGGGTGGTACTGCAGGCAGCTTCCTCATCACCCTTCTCTCTATTTTATTGGTGTGACAGACACACACCCTTATCACTGTGACATACACATGACTGCAACTGCCTCTTCTTCATTTTGTTTCATTCAGACTATGGCAGCTTCCAATCCTGACACTGCAAGTGGAAGTCCTGATGTGGTGATTGCAGGGGAAAATTCATATCAACTCTGGCAGCCAGCCAAAGACTGAGCTCATGTTAACACTCTTCCACCCAGGCATAAGAAGAGCACACTGCAAACACACAGATTGATATCAGCATTTGATGGGAAAAGGTCCAAGAGCTGGATGTCAGTGGTGTTTGTGGTGCAAAAGAAAAAAAAAAAACAAACAAAAAGGACATTAGAAAATAATAAAACAAAAAGAGAAGATCATACAATCATACCCAGTGTTCTGGCTCCAGGTTGCTATATTGGAGAGGGTTCAGAGAAGAACCACCGAAGTGATTAAGAAATTATAAACATACTTTGCAGAAATATTCAGGAACTTAATTTGTTTAGTTTAATCACAGAAAATGTTGAGGGATGACTTGATTACAGGCCGTTAGTACCTACTTAGGGAATGAAGCTTCAATAATTATGTCTTCTGTCCAGCACAAAAAGATTTAACAACATTTGATGGCTGAAAGAAAGGCCAAGAACCCCACCCTGTTCAAAAATGCCAAGTATTGTAAACAGTTCCCTGAACAGCTGAATTGTAAAGCAAGGATAGATTATTTTTTTTCTCCATAAAATATTACACTATCTGTGTTTGTATGGGCTATCTGTTTCTCCACTCCCCCCAAAGTGCCTAATTTAACTAAAGTTATTAATTTTACCCAGTATAGATTATCTACACTGGAGACATCTAATTTAATTTAATTGTTTTGCTTATGTTTATATGGCCAGAAGAGAAAACTAGACACTTTTAAGTGTATAGTTTGACTTACACTCAAGCTAATTTTCAACTGACCTGTACAATGAACCACATGAGGTGAAGGCAAGTTTAGAGGTACACGTGGAAGCATTTGAGACTCACATGTAAAGTTACAGAGACAGATGCTTTAATTCAGACAGGCATCAGCTCAGACGAACTTGTGGCATGTATTAGCAAGATGATTCAACCAGCTAGAGTATTGTCAGGTTTTCTTCATCTGTTACAGGGCAGAATACTGAAATCCTACAGATGTATTTTTTGAGGAAAGCTGAAGTGCAAGGAGAAGTTAGAGACAACCTTTGTCAACCTTTTCCATGGTGGCCAATCTTACCTCACACTACTCTTCCTGTTTAGAATTGTGATACTGACAGTATATCTTCATGCTTCAAGAAATTAACTGCCAAAAATTATTGCTTTGAGGCCCCAACTGAGAACTTACACACTGCTCTACCAGAGATAGTGGAAGTAAATACTGAGAAGCACATTCTGCTCTGTTTATATGCAGTGTTATATTTATATGTTGTTATGTATGGTCAAAACAAGACAAATAATGGGAGAGAATATATGCATTTATAGGCTTGTACAATGTATCAATTCAGAAGTGATCTCACAAGGTCTGTGGCCCAACCTTCTGCTCAAGGCAGTGTTAGCTATGATGTATGAGCAGGTTGCTCAGGGTACTCAGAGTTTCATTCAATCTGGCCTGGAAAACCTCTGAGAATGAAGAACATACCACATTTGACTGTCTACCCAGCCAGGCCATAACATTCTAACCTGGATAGAAAAATGTGGTGGAAGACCATGTCTAAAGCCTTGCTAGGAGGAAGCAAATGACACTCATGTCCTTCCCTTATCTGCAAATCCAGTCCTGTTATCATGGAAGGCAACTGGTTTGATCAACGACCATTTAGACGTGGAAAACCCATCTTGACTGTTCCCAGTGACAAGAAGGTGATTCCTATGTCCAAAAACATGTTTCCAGAGGACTTATTCCACTATTTTTTTCAGAGACCAAATAGAGGCTTACTGGCCTACTTTTTCCCAGGTTGACCTTTTGGCCACATTTTGAAATGGTTGCAGTGTTTGCCTTTCTCCAGTTGTTGGTGTTCTCCTGAAGGTAAAGGGTGTGCAAAGACACCAGCTGCTCATTTCAGTATTTGTTGGTACCGGGATTGCTCTGACCCTGGTACAACACCTTGCACTATTCTTTGTTGAACACTATGAGTTTCCCACCATCCCACTTCTCAAACTTGTCCAGGTACTCATTGATGATATGACACCCCTCAGATATGCCAGTTGCACCACTCAGCTTGGTGTCCCCTGCACATATGTTGAGAGTGCACTCAATCTCACTGGCTATGTCACTAATTAGGTTATTAAACAATACTGATGCCTAAACAGATCCCTGAGGGATACCACTTGTCACTGATTTTCATCTGACCAATGAGATGTTGACTGTTAACCTCACACATTAGCTGGGTGACTGTCTCAAATCAGCTGCTTTATATTGCTCACCCAACACTAAACCCCTTGGAAGAGAAACTGGGTTAATGACATATCAGACCCTTTCTCACACAACGTCATCACCAGAATAATTTTGCTAGATAAAGTGGCATGGTGGAGGCCTTAATTTTGAAATGTTTTCTGGTGCTGAGCTGAGGCACATTTAGGATATGTTGGTGGATATGATATGGGTTGATGTCTGCTTCTCTCTGAAGGATCCCGAGGTTGCATACTCCTGTTAACATAGTAATGATTTCATGGTAATAATCCATGCTGAATGGCAGGCTATGTTTACTTGACATATCATTCAGATAGCAGTATCAGACATCTTTTGGATTAGGGCTGACTGATATCCTGCCATTTTGGAAAGAGCTCATACCTGTGCAGATTCACCTGTCCACCCCCCAGTAAACACAAGGCTCTCCTGTCACTCAGGGTTATCTGACTTAGCTGCAAACTGCAAACATGATTTTTCCCGAAAAAGGTTTCTCTGTTTGTGCCATTTTTTTTCTTTTATTGACATGATGGCTTGGAAACTGGAAAGAAATAGCCAGCAAAATAACCCCCTACTCTCCTAACACATTCTCTATGTCAAGCAATTTTCAGGACACTGCATATATAGGAGACATCAGACCATATGGAGAAGGTAAAAGAGAGAGATTTCAAGATTCAGAATGTCTGATTCAATATCCTGCCTCAGTTCCTCTACAGAAGCAAGGAAATACCATGCATTCCAGTTCATCATTGTTGTTGTACATAGAGATATATGTATGATCTGAATTGTCAAAAAATCCCACAGTGCAAGAGTTTTTTGAAGACAGGATTCCTACCTACTGTGTGAAAAAAAATGAAAAAGGGAGAGAGGAATAAACATATTCTATCTACACCTATAAAGCTGTGTCCATAATAAACAAGAAGACACAAGTACTTTTGACTTCATTTGTTTCTGCTGAAGAAGCTCAGAATCTTCCAGAATTGGACAGAAAGCCTGTTAGCTTTTCAAAGTACTCAAGAGATTTTGGTTGGTTGATCTGTGTTGTTTTAATGCATGCTATTCAATGCTTGAAAGAAGAGCTTATATTTGGTTGACTCCCCCAACTGTACATTATTTTATGTAAGTAAAGGAGAGAAGGTATTGCAGAATCCATCTGGACCTTCTTCCACTCTCCTTCCTCCTCTCACATGAAAGAATAAGGAAAGTAAGAATGAATTGCCCATTTACTTCTTGACTCCTAAGGAGACTTAACTGAGACTCTAAATGGACTGCTTTCTTCAGACATAAAACAGCAATAGTAATGTGATATGACAGCAGCAAATCAATTCCAAAATATCCAGCACTGGCTCAAAAGTGATCTTGGAATCACTTAACAGCTTTGGAAATTCTAAATATTTTTTTCCCATTTGAGAGAAGGTGCTAGTCCTCAAAGACAGTTACCTCCAGACCAGGCAACAAATCTCAGCCATTTTGGCTGCGTGCCTAGTCAAAAGCGTGGTATGAGTTTGTTCCAAATACACATCACCTCCAGGCAGAAACAAAACATGGAGAACTGCCAGAAAGACTAATGCATGAGGAAGTTATTAACTTGTGAGAACAGGAAGTTGTAAACGAAGGCTACCTTGCAACCTTTATTTTGGAGGGTGTTACCAGGCTCCTCCCAGCCTGGTAAATATTTGTGTAGCTATCTAGGAACCTGATCATTCTTCCATAGGAATCAAGACGGTGCTTACTATTGCCTTCACTGGTACAAAAGTTAGACCATCAAGTATTTTAAACAAGCATTACCATTTTTCCTTTCTCAAGGAAATGAATTTGGGAAAGCAAGTACAATTGAGTTTAAAGACACTGTCTTTCTGAAGCCCTCATGGCAAGAAACTCTGTGGTTTTCTAAGAAAACAGGACTTGTTGTCATTTGGAAAGAGGTTTTGAAAAACACACAGTAGAACCTGAAATGAACTGATGCTGAAATTTTTGGTTTTCTACTTTATATCTATCCAACTCTGTCCCCACAATAAGGCATGATGTGGGAGCACATGTTTGAGTCCTACCTATTAATAGACACAGAAACCCTCAAGAAGATGTGTCACATAGCTTGAAATGCAATTCTCCAGTTGATGTATTTTAAAATTAGAGTCGGAAAAAGAGAAGGATAAATGGAGATAAAGATCATTTCCCACTTATGAAGAGCTCATGTGGATCTGGCCAAGGGCATCAAGCCCAGATTCCAAGAGACTGCTGCTGTAAAACAAAATTACTCTTTTTAAAACATTTACTTGAAATAGCAAATCTACATGTCCTTAAGATGAAAGAGCCACTTTAGTTAATTTTAGACAAGGCTCTCCTATTTTGGTTGTGGGCTGGAAGCAGAGAAAAGTAAAATGTTTATTCTGAGAACAACAGTGGTGGGCACTGAGCCCAAATACAACCATTTCCCATAATTCTCTTACCAAACGAGATATAGTTCCTTCTAGAAGTATGTACATCAATCTGAACTCCTGCAAAATGACTCTGCAGCTCATTATCAAATAGGATATCAATATAATCTGCTGCACTTCTGTACACTGGGGTCTTGCCACTTTATTCAGCCACCATCCAGAAGAGTCAATGGCAAGGTGTATGAACATACAATGGAGAAAGGAAAGGGAGACTGGACCAGAGATCTAGGTGAGGCCTTCAGCTTTCAAGATGGTGAAAAAAAGGGTAAAGGCACTAAACTTGATAAACTAAGCTTGTGGCTCATAGGGTGTGTGAAATGAATAAGAGTGTGAACACGTGAAAGAGGCCTGGCTCCAGCAATTACCCACAGATGATGATGATGAACGATCAGTTTTGGAATGAATGATAAATTCACAGGTTTGTATTCCAGACGAGGTACAAGTCTGTCGGAGTGGGAGATGAATAAGAAATGCTGAGAAGAAAAGGTTTTATTCTACAGATGAATAAGTTCTGACAATAAAAGGCCTTGGTTGTGTCTTTTGGCCTGTTTTCTTTCTGTGAAACATATAAAATAATATTTTCTCAAAACCAGGCTTGTTGTAATGATTCACTAGTTGCTGTTTGTAAAAGGCATTGATCATGAATGCCACTGTAAAAATGTAAGACATATTGAAACAGTAAGCTGCAGGCTTTCTACAGTGGAGTGACTCTATCAGCAAAGGAAGAGCTACTGCTGTCATCTACCTGGATTTTTGTTAGGCTTTAATACAATCCCATACAACAATCTTGCTTCTCAGTTGGAGAGATAAGGATCTGATGGAGGGACTATTCGAAGGATAAGAAATGGGTTGGATGGCCATGTCCGAAGAGTTAGTTTAACAGCTCAGTGTCCAAGTGGAAACCAGCAACAAGTGATGTCCCTGTACTGGGAGAAATAGCATTTAATATCTTCATTAATTTTATAGATAGTGGGAGAAATAGCATTTAATATCTTCATTAATTTTATAGATAGTGATGTCAGGTGCACCCTTACCAAGTTTGTGGATGACAGGAAGGTAAGTGGTGGAGTTGATCTGCTTGCAGGAAGGAATGACTTCCAGAGGCACCTTGATGGGCTTCAGATGTAGGACCATGTGAACCACAAAAGTTCAACAAGGCCAAATACATCTGCATCTGGACTGGGGCAATCTCTAATATCAGTACAGACTGGGGAACGGATGAGAACAAGTCAGAGGACAAAGACTTTTGGGTACTGGAGGATGGAAAATTAGGTTTGGACCAGCAATGTGTGCTTTTCATCCAAAAAGCCAACTGTATCCAGGTCTGTATCAAAAGAAGTATTGACAGGGGGTCAAGAGAGGTGGGTCTACTCTTCTACTCTGCTCTGGAGAGACTCCATCTGGAGTACAGCATCTGTCACTGTGGTCCCAGTACAAGAAAGACATGGACCTGTTAGAGCAGGTCCAGAAGATTCCCATGAAAATGGTTAGAGGACTGGAACACCTCACCTATGAGAAAAGGCTGAGAGAAAAGGGTTTTTTCAGCCTGGAGAGGAGAAGGCTCCAGGGAGATCTTATTGCTTTCTTTCAGTACTTAAAAGGGTCTTATAAGATGGAGAGAACTTTTTTTAACAGGACCTGTACTGATAGGACAAGGGGGCAACGGCTTTAATTTGAGATGGGAGATTTAGACTCTACAAAAAGAAGAAATTTTTTTCAATGACCATGGTGAAATATTAGCACAGGTTGCCCAGAGAAGTTGTGAATGCCCAGTCATTTGAAGAGTTTAAGGTTAGGTTGGATGTGGCTTTGAGCAACCTGATCTAATGAAAGATGTAGCTAACCATGGCAGTGGAACTGGACATTTGAAGGATCTTTAAAGGTCCTTTCTGATCCAAACCATTCTATGATTCTATGAATGTATGAGATATTTATGGCTGCTCCTTCACAATAAAAAATAAAACCTGAATATTTCAAAGAAGGAAAGCAAATTGAAAATTCTGGTCACTGTATGACAGTAGCCAAACAATATGTTAATTTTAAATAGCAATGGTTGGGGATATGGAGGGAGTTAATGTCTTTTGGTGGGGTTTTTTGGTGGTTTTTTGTTTGTTTGTTTGTTTTTTACTTTTCAAATCTTTTCCCTTATTCAGGGCATTACAAAAGCAAAAAAGAAGAGTCAAAAGGAAATAGTAAAACACTTAATAAAACAAACTAAAATTGTAAAGGCAAAATAAAAGCCTCGATTTATATGAAAAAATGTCATTTTGTTTCCAAATTGCCTGGGAAAAAAGTCTCAACCACAAATACAATTTTTCCGTGCAAACACTCCTGGTTTTTTAATTTTTGTTTTGGCTCAAAGGGGCAGATTGAATGTTAGAATAGATCTGGGACTTCATAATTTTAAATATACTAAAAAAGTCCATTAAAAATGAAGCAAAAATCTTCAATTAAGGAAATATCACCTGAGTCCAAAGGAGATCAATGTATTTTAATTATGAATGCACTTTGTTGCCATTTTAAACTATATCTCCATGAAGCCCATCAGAAAAGTCTATGATCACTTATCAAAGTAAGCCAAGTTTCCTAGCAGCTGGAGGATCAAAGAAGAACGGGCCTTTAGTCTACAGACTGCATCAGTGCAGTTCTTCAAAGGCAAATAGACTTCTCTGCCCATGACTGCAGAGCACTTTGAGATCCTTTGGGATCTAAAAGCACACTAAGAAGTGTGAAAGTGACAATTACAGAACAGTGCTCTGTCATCTGGGAAGAGATTTTTAAATTAACTAGGGACAGATTCTTCATCATCTGTGTGAACTCATAGGAAAGCTTGCTTTGATATTTCCAGAAAAGGCCACTTGTGAGTCCTGAAGAAAACAGCATCTGACCTTAGTAAACCTCTCAGTGCATCTTAGTGGAAGAACCGTACCTTCTCCTATTTCCCTGGTGCAAGTTGCAACATTAGGCCTCCCCTCAGCCCAACACAACAATGTCTCTTCTTATTAGGGATTCATATCTGGTATAATGAGGGAACAGAACAAAGGGCTCTACGTAACTTTTGTTGATTTGTCCAAAGCTTTTGATACTGTGAGCAGAAAAGCACTATTGCAGATTTTGGAATGATTAGGATGTCCCCCCAAGTTCCTCAAGATTATTATTTTGCTTCATGAGGACCAGCATGGCCAAGTTAGATATGGCGATGCACTTTCTGAAAGTTTTTTAATAACCAATGGTGTGAAGCAAGGCTGTGTTCTTGTGCCAACTTTATTCACAATCTTCTTCAGCATGATGCTCCAAAGGGCCACAGCAGATCTTCATGAAGAAAACGGGGTCTACATCTGATATTGTACTGATGGAAGCCTGTTCAACCTGAGG